>JTDE01003279.1:15417-25448 GCA_014338405.1 Paragonimus skrjabini miyazakii | reverse complement strand
GGGGGGGGGGGGGGGGGGAGCGTTGAGTCGCAGGTTACTTATCCTACGATCTTTTACTAAGTGAAATATTACCCAGCCTGAAGGTTTGTTAAAGGACCCACCGTCATATAGACTATAGACCGTTTTCGATGGCAACCTCTATACTGGCGCACATAGGTTCCTCTTACTCTAATTGACATGTTTTTTACTTGACACCTCGTAAGTTTCCCTATCAAAATCATCCCAATCTAACTGGTCATATATATCCAAACTAACTGGTTTGGTTCGCCACACATATGCGCGTACTTGTGGGTCGAGAAATTTCGCAACAAAGCTACACAAGTTTTCTACCTTATAAAGCACAGCTAGAAGTTTACCGGTTGAGTTAGTTTCTTCTCATTCCTAGTGATACAGACCTATTACTCATACACAATAGCAATGCCACTAATCGGCATTCGCTTACTGTAGTTATCGACAATTTGACACTCCTCTGCACGGCGTGATTGCCGGTGTGGTGAATATTATGTGTGTATGTCAGCTGAATTCTTTTGATATGACCAGTATCACTAACGTCGCAAGTACGGGCGGTAATTACGTGGTACAATAGATAGGTTTTTAACAAACACTGGTGGATACATTTCTGCACAAGCTACAAAGGACTAGAGGTATATTGTTATGACTGGCTTACGGAAATAAACCTTTAATGTGACCTTTCGGTCAACTGTTAATACGTTTTCAGTTTAATCGCTGTAACTGAAAAAAACCTCGTTTACGCTAGATTATACGGGCATACCTGTGGTAGCGGCTTTGGACATGAAAATATAATGATGGACTGTTTGTTTCTTGGCGGAATTAGTGCAAATGTTTCAATAACTCTTGGGTAACTGCTTCATTCATCTAGCTGCTGATAACTTCTCTGTTGGACAGTCTTTATTCTAGTGATATAGGCTGCCACATGGTTCACAACTTACCAACTTCATGAAAAGTAATAATTGAAGTCCTGCCGATAAATTTACTATTACTGTGTTACCTAATCAACGGAGTGTTTAGCCAATATTTTTTACCTACCCGCTGGTGATCAGCTGCTTTGCTGATGCAGTCATCCCATCGACTACTGAGAGTTTGTTGGATGCAATAATTGACGAAGGTTTGCGAAAACAATACGCGGTTTGTCATTCAAAAAGATATATCATCGGCAGTGTTGAAACTGGACAAAATGTATTAGTCTCGAAGGTAATAGTCGGAAAGGCTTCATTTAAACGGGTGAATGTAAACGACTCAGTGTGAAGCTGCACGTACACTCTAAGGGTGTAATTATACTTTAGGTAGACCTACTTGGTCGGTTATCTCACCGAACATACTCTTCGTGTCTTCAACTCGAGGATAGAGCAAACAGATGCAGTAGAGTAGTGGCCGTACTGTTGTTTATTGAATATGATCATACAGACATTATCAGATAAACGAGCCATATCACCTTTGCTAAGAACACTCGATATTATGTGTCATGTTATTCACTTAATCACACACGATATACTTTTAGAAAATTTTGAAGATCTATAACAGGACGCCAGGAAAAACATTTATTTAAAACTCATTTTTGAAATGAACAAAAGTGTGTCTAGTTGGAAAGGCGCGGTAACCAATACCAAGGACGTGCTAATTAGTTAGTAGAGAGAGAGGAAGTATATTCGATTTTATCGCGGTAACCAATTTCTACTTGTTGGAGATCTGTTTTTGTACTAAATCTATGCGTTGAATAGTCTTGACAGTCCGATTGTGAACTACAGAGGCTTAGCCACTTACTAATTTTTTGATTAATGTGATAGGGAAAGCTGGCTAAACTTTGCTTTCTGATTTACGTGTGCTTTGGACAAACACCAAAACGAAGTCGGTTCCTAATGGTGTGAAATCTGGTGTTGATTATCAGAATGGAACACGTAATCGCCAACCTCTTTTAAAAAAGTACAGCTATAAGGCAATTGATACATTCTTGAAACTGGTCGTGCTTCCTGAACCCATCAGGAGAAAGGCTATTGACAATTGAGTCTCCTATTCGCTTAAGGGCGCATGATTCTGATCTGACGATGGCGCATCACAGTATGCAGGCATGGTGCGGATTTATTGAAAACCAGTGTAAAAATAGTATATAATACCAGCTGTAATCTAAATAGCAACGGTCAGCGGACGGAACTACAAAAATGTTTCGTGTTGTTGAACATAAATGAGTTTAACACTGCATTGGTTCTGCGGTTATTCCGTTCATGTTTGAAATAAAAGTCATTCACAATTTTTTTCGGAAACTAAATTTGTCTCGGTTTAGGTTATTGTGGAACTCAATCAATATAACTAGCTGCATCACAAGAATAATCATTGACTACTGGATATTTTGCGGATTCTAAAACCGGTCAGTTTGTATAGCTAAGTGACTGTTGAGTTTCACACCGAATCTACCAGTGACTTACTTTCTAGTCCTCATCACTCATAAAGACTGCAATGAGTAGCCTGAGTACCCCAGTGTTTGGGCCTACGTACGTCGTTCTAGCCTATATTACCGAGTCCCTCTGATTTACATCGATTTGAATTGTTACTGTACAAAAAACGGCCTAATCTTGTGACTTAGTACCTTGCCGGGTAAAGTAAACGGTTCACCACTCGGGCAGATTAAAACATAGATGACAAGTTTCTAAGGGTAAGTAGGTTTTCGTTTTTGCACACCACTAAGGTTCCATCTATCCCCTAGTCATCCAAAAGTTTTCATGTAGAATAGGTACTAACCAGGGCGAGCCGGATGTTGTATTCAACCAAAATGTAGTTGGAGTAGAAAATATACAAGATCACATAACATTTTGAAATGTAAAATACTTTGCTTGAAAGTAGTGCGAATTCCATTAATGTAGGATTTATTCTGGTATTTTGATTCCGTTGCACCTGGAATACAACACCTTATATAAGTCTACCTATGGCACAATTTAACAATAGCTAACATGTGGCGAAAATCAGGCATCTGCACACAGTCATTTCTTGTTAGTAGAATAGTTATCCACCTTGAAAGACTTTCAGCAACGGGAACTCAGTTGTAATGTTCACCTGTTCACTAGTGTTTTACGCTGCTGAATTTCATTTGTGTTTGATTTTATTAACCTAACTCTAAGTTGCTGATACATAAGATGCTGGAGCAGATCTGTGGTTTACAATTAAGGGATCCCTACGAAACATTCGACTACAATCGGCTACAGCTGTCAAATAGTTCACACTCCGTCTAGTTTCAGCACCTATGTATTTTTCGTCGTAGTCTGATCAATTGTATTTTTCCTGTGACTACTTTACTGTCAAAATACATGCTCTGGCCCAGCTACTGAATAACAGTGGTGTGAGTAGCATAGTATGATTGCTCCCATTAATACACTAGTACTATTGAACATATTCAAATAAATTGTCAGATCAATTAATGGCTCACTAAAATTATCAGGCTGTTATAACACATTGCATACGGTAAACCATATCGTCGGAAAACCAGATGATTATAGCAGTTGATTCGTCCCAACAAACAGTTTGCAAAAGGTCCACTTGGGCTGCTTTGGGACCACAGAACTTTTGTTATAGTATTCCTCCAGTTTCATCGACGCTCCGCTATATCTCATTTTCTCTTCGTCTTTGCAGGCTTTGTATCGGGTATTTTCATGTGGATCTCTGGATGGTATATATATATATATATATATATATATATATATATATATGACATCCAGAGGACAAATAGAAACATATCTGTATAAAGTAGTCAGATGGGTATGCGCATTAATCGTTTTATGGACCACCGTGGAGAAATGAATAAACAGAGCTTTCTAATAACTCAAAAGTCTTGGCTGACCTGTGAAGCGTAGGCACTTGACCGATGGCAAGCGCCTTCTAGTTGCACAAGCAACAGATCCGACCGCTCGCGTTCCTCCATCAGCTGGTTTGTAACTTTTTCCAGTTCGATCTGGTACTGTTCTATTCGAATGTTACACCTATGAATTAAAACGATCAGGAAGGCAGCTCAATTTAGGATTGATATTAAGATACCAATATCCTGAATGGTGTAAACATGTTACATCGGATAGCAAAAAGTTACTGATAGACAAACGGATGAAAATTACATGGATACCAATTTAATATTCTCGTTTGTTTTGACTAACCACTTTATGTAATAATTTATTCTTTATTCACCCCCTCCTTAGTGCCTCCATAACTTCATTTTTCGACTAACGTGACACTCCTCACCATACTGCGAATCCTGAAAGGTATGTGTTTCGTTAGTCAGAGGTTTACATAACATATCGGTAAATATTTATCTGTATTATTCAGCCGATGTGATACACAATAGTAGTCGACCGCTGAGGACAAGTACCACGGAATGCATTGTACTCAGTACTGTTCATCAGTGACTCTGAGGCACCTGAATTATTTTTCACATCTGCTCCAAACCACCTTACCAAGTTTAGAGAGGCTGGGACAAGTAATAAATGAAATGTCAGAAGTATGTTATGGTGAATAAGCTATGAGTGAATCAATGCAAGTATGTAAAAGAAAGAGATAAACCTGTGATCCTCCCTGAATTTGTGTGAATTTGCTCATTTAAGGCCAGTGAACTTGATATTATTTCTGGTTTGGTGACCACGTCTCTACTTGCGGAACAGTGATACTGACTAGTCAACTTTCTGTTCAAGTAGGTTCTCATAGGTGTCTTCAAAAGATAACTACAAATATCCTAGTGATATTGTTTTGTTCTAGTACGAATAACTATAATCAATCGGTCTTTGTTCGTTGTCTTGCTACAGAAATATATGAGACAGTAGTGACATTAGGTGAAATGTTGTGACGATATATTTATCTACAAGTGAAATAGAGGGAGGCATTACTGTTGCTTGCTTATCACGTTCCAACAGTAGCACCTTGTTTGGGCAATAGAGGGAAAAGAACAGTTCGGGGAACAGTCAACCTGACAAACCAGAAGCGTGACTGAAATGAACGGCGATACAACTTGTACAGTGGGACACTTTTTAATTCGTTCGTTGTTTGTTCTAATAGTCAGGGAGAAAAACGAGTAATACATATTTCGATGCAAAATATTGAGTCTTGATTTCGAAGAGCTTTACGTTCAACTAAAGTAAATGGTTCGGAAACCATTTATGGTAAAAGCACAATATACATTTTTTGGTGAAGCCTCAACTGGTAGCAGCGTTAACAAATTAAGAATGTTCTTAAAGTGTGGACCAAATTTCATACACTCGCATTATCCTATCCTATACCGTTAGATCTTACCTGAGTCAGACAACTGAGACCAGCGAAACATTGGAGCAGCATACTTCAGTTCTATCTAGCTGAGTTTACTTAACTGTATCTGGATGACTTTGTATGGGCTAGGGTTCGGTGATAGCCACAGATGAATTTTTTTTTGTGCGAAGCTCTGCAGAGAACAAACTATCATTCAATTAGTCTAATGATTTCTGTGTTGGCAAATTGGAAACGCGTCCTAGATTTAGGGTCATCAACTGGAGTTCACAGTTGTATCTCTTTTCAAGAGAACCGGATCACCTGAGCTTTACTCGCAAACAAAAGTGGCGGAGAGTTTGGGTATAATAATTCAATTGTGTTTATTTTGAAGTCAGTGTGCGGAGGTCAACACAATTGTCTCATTACAGTGTGACTTAGTATTCGGATGTTCCACGAAATTGGCATTTTGGTTGCAAACGTTCTATCACCAACCGAGGTGACAACATCAGTTCGTAAGTGTATGAATATGCTGGTCTGAGCTCATACATTTACACACTGATAATGTCGCCTTGTTTGGTGATAGAAGGTTTTCAACCTGAATACCGAACTCAACGAACATCCGAATATATAAATCGTCAATCTGAGCCACGAATACCGCCACCACTATTCCCAGTTATCAATTTGACGTGAGTTCAAATTCCGTTCACGATAAATGTGTGAACTACTTATGACCTCTTACAAGAGCAGAACCTAGCTCTATTTCTTCTTCTTGAAAGGGGCTGATGGAGAAAAGTACGATAATGTGAAAACCCAGATCGACCATGAGTAGTGTACATCATATATCTAGCTGAAAGATCCACTTAATCACGATGGAATGAAATAATGTCACAGTAGTTTTCGTAAGCATATAAACGGAAAGGTAGTTATTTCTCCCACGGGAGAAATCCCAGGAGACACGAAAATCTGGGGAAGTATAAATACAACTGTTGAGAGAATACTTCCGCCTATATACCAATGACGGTCGCCGTAAGAATGGTGAAAACAGTTGTTGAAAATTATATGCTCTTATGAAGACTGCTTAAACTTTTGCCTAGATGGTTGTTCTGCTAAAGCGGTTTGTTCTGAACGTAGCGCAAATCGATAAAGTTTACCTGTACCGAACCATATTCACGTATATAAGCTACAGATTGGTACATTTTTGCTGGAAACATGTTGGTTAAGAATTTTTGGGATGACAAGATGAAAATTTTCAAACACTTCCTTCTCTTTCTCAGTAGGACTATTAAAACAATATTCATTCTAAAGAAAGATTAAAGAGCACTCGTTTGTTCCGATCGAGAAGCCTATTTTCTGTTAACGAGTAGTTCGTTTAGAAGAAACTTTACCATTTTTTACAGGGTTTTAAAGTTACTGACGAAGCACGGTCATATTTCTTGTGTCAGCTTGCCCATTTTGGTGGTGGAAAAGCATTTCAATACTTATCAAATGTTTCGAGCCTAAACACCATTGGACAATTCTCATTCACGGCCTTTGACTTTATTGTCGTGTATTTTTGGGCGCGTTACCAGAACTGAATGTGTTCCAATGGTTACTTCGTCAACAGATTTTGACATTAATCCGGAAACCAACTTAACAGGGTGTTGTGGTTTTCCTGTTTAAATCGAAGGGACATTATGAGAGTTTGTTTCTTACTAATCTTTTACATTCTTGTTGAACCCCTCGGCACAGTACGCCATCCTCAGGAATGAACATTTTGGTTCCGGAAGCAGTTTTATAAAACACAGCGTTGTTTGCTGGACGAACCCCCTCGGAAGAACAATACTTCCCGGGACCTTAAACAAAATAACGTATTTTAGGAATAACACGATTTGTTCTCAAAAAGGAATCAACATAGCAGTCTTGTCGAACCGAACCTGGTTCGTTTGTGCACTGGCTACGTGACACGTCACTCAGTTTACTGTTCATGTCTGTTTTCGCCTATTATTTTCACAAACCCATGTTTTATCACTCCCAGTTTAGGAACTCTGTCTGAAGCTGGTGTGACTGAACTAACAAATGTACATGACAAGCTAGTTTTTGCTCTTGCAGGGAATGAACAGTCAACATCATCATAACAGTCATGAACCTGACCAAAAGGTACTGTGGCTCGGACCGCCGTTCAATATCACTGTCGAAAGAACGATAAATTCTGATACTTCCCGATCGTTTATGCCGCAGAAGGGGGTTGACTTGAGGGTCCCCACCCCGAGTCTCTAACTCAAAAGTCTGACCTGCGAGACAACAGGATATAGGGTTTTCTTGGGGGACCACACCCGGAGCCAATGACTCAAGAGTCTGACTCACTTGGCAGTGAGAGGCTTGCCTAGCCCGAGGGCGTAGTGAATAAGACAATGATGTCTCGTTCTGAGCACTGCTGCTCGCAGTGGATGTACTCGAGGCTACATCAGGCTTTTGAGAGGTAACGAATGTTTTTCGACCGTATTGGATAATACGCCGGCGGTCACGGTCAACCGTTGGACGATCGGAGTGCTCTTTGTTTGAGGGTACCTTTTCCAACCCCCTTCTTCCTGATACGGAAGACAGCAGTGCCGCAACCATGAAAATAGTTCTGCTGTATGCCCATAGGATCGTGTCTCACTACCTGAGCACTCTTACGCGGTCAGTAGTGCGACATACAATCCTATGAGTGTAACTGCTTTTCGTCTGACGGCTCCCCTTTGGCCTGTCTGACAAGGTTGCACCTGGAAGGACCGGAGTCCTAGACAGCATAGCCCGCCGGATCAAAACAGTACACAAGCCTGACCACCTCGCCAAGGTAGCAGTATAGGTCGGGGGGAATGAACAGTACACAATTCCAGATGAATTTACAGCAGACAAGTGCGCAGGCATTTGTTCACTGGTCCGGTTTAATGAAATTTACACCTATCCACATGATCAATGGACTGAATGATGCGCGCCCTCAACTACTGACATCTTACAAATGTAGATGAAACATGTACAATTGACTTAAGTGATGTATGCGTGATTGCTCCTGGAGAAAGTACCTATATATCATTCACGGATTGGGCGAAGCACGTTGTCGTGTTGTCTTAGTCACTAACACACTTTGCTATCAATATAAAACGGAAGTTTAAACGAGCATGCAAACAGGCCACAGGTAGTTCGTAGAAGAAATCCGCGAGTATGTGACGCAGCTCGGTGAGCTTAATCTATCAATCACTAGTTTATCTCAATCCACTGGAAATCTGCGGCAATAAAACTTCTGCTGTTAAAATGGTAACCAAACATGAGAGCACAGATGACCAACCCAGTTAAGAATGGCCGTTCAAATTGCAATGATAAAATAGCATTCGGTGTGCAAACCTCCACAGAGAATCTTCAAGTGTAAATGATAGGACGACTGACCACAGGCTGTAATGTATGTTGTATTTATACTAAAATTGGAAATTCAAGCATACGTTTAAATGTGGTTTGACGATGTCATTTTGCCGTTGCATATCGAACTTCAACCTACTTTTGTAGAACGGTAAATGTCATGTCAATCGAGAGCTTTCAGGTGTATTTGCACGCTATTGGACTTTTGTCTGAGTACTTCCTTTACATCCTGACAATTTCTTAGCCCATATGTAGTTATATCATTGCGCGGTGACAGATGGTGGATGGAGCTATGTCAAATGTTTTGTCAGTTTTTGTATATTTTACTCGAAGTCGCTCGCATAAATACTAGTATTGTTCCTAACCATGTTTGATGGTTGCTTTCTCTTTATATATTTCCACAAGTGGACGACAGTCAGGGATGTAATATCTCCTAAAAGATATATAGTAAGAAGGGACATAATGAAACCTCATTAGCTCAAGTTTGTGTTATGGTAGTCATTACAAAGTGCAGCTGCCTTGAAGTCTGTGGCACATTCACATCAGTTGTATTCTATAGGGTTAATACACTCCCCTCCCAGGAAATAAACATATATCGACGAAACACCTATGCGCCTCCATGAAGGTGTTTGTTACTGAGGGATTACTGTAGTCAAACTTTTCTGAGGCGAAGTTTACAAATGAGTCCCATTAAAACTTCCTTCTAAAAACTAAGCTGTTCCTTAACTTGACATGGCTATAATCGTCTAACCTAGCCAATATATAAATTTTAAACTGGTGTTTTGAAAGTGCTAATTTTTGGTCACTACAATTCACGTCAAACTGGAAACATTAAAGAAAATTTTATGAAGTTGTGGCAATGTAGTTTTGGCAAGGCGCGTATGCTGTTCATATTTAACCCCCACCCCTCTTTACTGCCTTTCAAGATGTTATGGAATCCAAGTCAGTTATTTTTTTTGCCAACATATTGTTAGGATGACATAGAAAACTTCAGGATAGGCTTAATTTTCTCTAAAGTGACACATTCTTTTGTGTGAAGTTGCCTACTTTCTAGGATGTTAGGATTTAATCAAATGTATCCTAAGTGGTTAGATGCCAGGGAGTGTAGCCCTTGGTTGGTAACTAGTTTTGGTGGGTGATTTTCTAAAATGTTCAAATTGTCACAGCTTGATCGGAAGCAATCCTTACTCCGCATTTTGCTTTTTGGTTTTTTGTTCCGCAGCCGACTGGACGAGTTCAGCTTCCCCTAACAGTAGTTGCGTTTTCTCCAAACGATCCTTAGTAATTAACAGTTCTTGTGACAAGTCCTTCACTCGTTGTTCGTTACGTGACAAACTGGATTTGAGGTCTATGTTTTCTTTTTCACTGATATCCAGTTGAAGTTGAGTTTGTATAAATTCATCGAGCATGATTTGCGAATGTTT
>JTDE01003278.1:63823-74294 GCA_014338405.1 Paragonimus skrjabini miyazakii | reverse complement strand
TTGACCATTAAATACATACCACTTATGCTACCCTATCTTATAAAAATTATAATATCATCTAGAAGCATGAGGCAGACTGAGTTTCTGCACAGCTCCAGTTAGTGGTCTTAACATCAGCACTGATCTACAGACTTCATTGAGTCTTACGCAAACGACTGAACTAACTTACAAATGAGTTACTAACCAAAAAGTCTTCTACTTTTTTAAAAATCTGTTCCCTTCATTAATGTAACGGATTACTGTCCAGTGTTTAGTGAACATTCCATCGTGATATCACATTCGGTCGTCGAAACATCAATTTTATTTAACCTATTCACACTCATTGAAGTACACTGGCTCCCGGCCCTGCACTGTCTTCCAATTGTTAGAATGTTTATCAACAGACAGCTATTGGCGGTCGTGTATCACCATGACCAAAACACAAGGACGATGGTTTCGAGCGATTTAGTTTGAAATGTGCATACACCGCCGTGCTAGCAATCACGACTGAGTTTACAGCGGGTGCTGATGCTGTTTGCTGACCCGATTCGGTTGGGAGTCCAATTTTGGGTAAGCCCTTCCAGTAGGAATTCCTGTGAAATGATTTGGAGAGCGGTTCTTGTTGTTCAATACTCACTCGACTAGATGACACTTATCGTAAACGTGCATGAAAAGACAGTGTGAGCTGGAAGACTCCAGTTGATAGAGACAGACGTACCTTTAGAGCTTTCATGGCTGGGTGTGTCTATACGTTTCTCCGGTTCATCGTCAACAAACGGTTCCAGCGAAACATTGGCGGAATGATGTGTGAGTTCGATTTCCTTTTCGTCATCCGGTTCGATATCCGGAGAGGAAGGTAAGTTAGAAGGGAATGGATTGTGATGTTGAACAACCGGTGACAGGATGACGAGTGGGGAGAGCGAAGCGATTTTATCAGAACGCGTTACAGAACCAGCGGGTGGAAGCACAGCCGGCGTGGAGGCCATGGGAGCATGAGCGACTAATGGAGTTGCTGTCAGTGGAGTTGGAAGTGGTAACCGAATAGTCGCAGACACACTCTGAAGACGTTCCAATACTGTAATGCGTTTACGCTCAACCAGTGATGATCGGCCGCACAAAGGGAACGAGGAAGCGCAAGAAGGCGGTTGCGAAACCTTAACGTTGAGTTTAGGAGACCGTATGCCAGGCGGTTCACAAACCTTTTTACCGCGCCTGTGAACTCGTTCTTGTGGATCGATATTCTCTTTTTCATCATCAGAATCGAATAACTGATCAAACGCATAAGGATCAACCGGCTTCTTCTCTTTTTTAGTTCGATTTCGATCGACAGATGGTTTCCGCAGATTTTTAACCGGCTTAACTGATTGATCAAGTTTTTGAACGGTCTTGATGGTGGATGTTACAGACATGAATTGTGGGTTACTTTCCGCTGGAACCTGTAATTTTCGCCCCGGCCGCGTTGAGACCTTTTTTGATTTGACTTCACCTCGTTTCAACTTTGTTCCCACATCAATCGAGCCCATGCGCGTCTGTTTAGGCACTTGTATATCCGCGCCCTGCAAAACGCAAACGAGTAAACTGGGTGTAATTCGGATGTTCACAAGTGACCGCATAAGTTGGATGAACAGCGCAGTACGATCGAATAGCACCTAAATTGTCCACATCTACCGAACACGAAGATCACATGCATTCTGGAGGGAGATGGACGATATGAAGCAGAAACATAGCTTGAACCCAAGATCCAACTACCTGTGTTATTTTCTGATGTGATATGTGAAAAAGGAAAAGCTAATGAACAGGAGAACATGTTAAATTTTGTCAGCACACACTCATGAAGTGTTTATCATATAACGGTTGTCTCAATTCAGCACGTGAACACACTATGCTGGAATTTGGTAACTCCGTGGAAGAGGTTAAGATTTCTCCCTAGTATGTCAGGCGCATCGACTTATTGGGACCGATTCGGTGAAGGATATGAGGAAAACCGGAAGTGTCTGGTCTCCATGGAAGTTTGGCCAGCTGACTCTTGCTCGAAAGCCTCTACGGAAAACTGGACCAAAAAAAATTCAGTTTTATTCCACATTCTTGTTCCAATCAATCGCCCGATGAACTAAGCCATTTGAACCAGACACCGAAAAGTAAATCAGCTTGGCTCATAGGAATGGCAAGCTAACTGGTTTGCGATACTCACATAGGTGAGCTAGGTGCGCCACGTTACCAAGACTTGCCTGGCGTGGGAGCAATGGAGAAACCATGGGTGGGTGGTAAACACGCACAGATGTCAACTCTGATTCAATCTGGTCAAATGATGCTCACAAACTGTCACGACCAACTGTGGTTAGAAAAACGGAGTGACATTAATTGAATACGTTGTTCAGGTTAATCGTCCGACCGATCCATATGCCAACATAACCGATACTCTACGCGTACCTACGTTACTGATAATGGACTGATCGAATGCCCACATTCACATCGGGCACGCCAAACTAGTTAAGGGCCTAAGAGACTCTATCAAAGATTAACTGAGCAGAACAACTGGGACATAAAAAAAAGAACTGAAGACCATAGCACGCCATGACGGTAAGCACAATACCAAACCTTGACTGTTTTCGGGATTGACGTACCACAAATTGAAGGAATTGTCGTTAAGTATAGTCCAACCGGTAGAGTCCAAAAGTCGCAATGAGATGCCCATAAGAAAAAATGACTCGGAATGAACTGTCACAGGGCCCATCGAAATACCCACAAAGGCGACAAGTACGATATATATTACAACACAGGGAGCAGTGAGTAATTTCGGCTGACCGAGCGATACTATAACAAACGCATTTGTCCATTCAATGACGAACACCGTTGCGTAACCTTGAAGTTGACGGCAGAGTGAAAAATGGTGACTGGACACAAAGTATATTCTTTATAGACCACCACACGAACGTGACCGAGGCGCCAATCAGAATAACAAATTATACCAGGTGAAGGATACTATATCAACGCACCACATCGGGACAGAGAGTTTTATCCTAGGCATGCACCGTCTAAGTGTTGAAAGTATTGGTGAATTTGCTAGCTCCGGTTTATGCTTTAGATGTTCGGTTGTGTTCATAGCTTAGATTACATACGTTTCATTACCAAAGAAGATGAAAACATTAGAGCATATAAACTTGAGCGTACACGTTTGCGGTTTGTAACGTCGGATGAATGCTTATTTTTACATAGTACAGTAATATGATCTATTGATATGGAACTGGATTGGTCACGTCTTACTGCTCCCGGTATGGAGTTTAACTGGTTCGTTCTTACTGTCTCTTACTTTACAAACGCATTGACAACTCCCTGATGGTGCATGACTTTCGACTGGGCCGGTCACTTTATCTCCAGCACTAAACTTTGACGCGACTGAATATCTTCGGTTAGTGTTTGGCAGTCTATCCGGTTCAACTGTGACATTCGATCACGTCCGTGTATACCTCAAAATTATAGGCACAAATTTCTACATACCGATGAGGTCACCTTGACTGGCGATGAAACGTTTAGAAGCTAAATATCAACCTCGGTGAGCAACCGAACATCTAAGTACTAATTGTCCCTACCACTTTTCAGCCAACGCTCCAATCCATGAACGAGCACTACACATTTTCTCCAATAATGGACATGCGACCCTCTATGTGCCACCCTACACAATTCGCCCCCGAGGCGTTCAACAAGATTAGGGTGATTCTGGTACAAATCAAAACGCATAGCAGGGAAACTTCAACGGCAAACTAAAACCGACTATTGTCGGTTTCGGTGACACAAAGCTGCTCATAAAGGCTTCTCGATTAGCTATGCTAAGATCGACTTCATCATCACGCGCTCACTAGTGTCCAACCTTCACATCTGGTTTTAATAACCTGGCCTACCTGACGAGTATTCTCAACACTGGTCGCAACTACCACTACGCCAGTTTTCTCCTTAGTGCTCGTCACAACAGTTCGAAATAAATACTTCTACCCCAGAGTTAGTGTTGACTGCAGGTCTGTCAACTACTGAAATAGGCTTACCACTCACGTAAGTCTATGGTTGACAGTTGATGTGTCCAGAACTGACTTCTTGATTGCCACCTGTACGGTAGGCATTTCCCCAACCATCATCATCATCATCAATAAATACGTCACTGATTGAGAAAAATATCTCTAATATCGTACCACGCAGTGAACAGAAAGTGAAGATTACCTGATCATCGCCCTGGTTCGTGTCATTTGATATGTCCATAGCGCTTACGGATTTCCTCCCCATTTGGCTATAACTTTTGGAATCCACTAGTTGAATCGTTGTGAAAATTCTTGTAACCCTTAAAGACAATTACGTCGATCAATGACGTCACTCTCGTTCACGTTTCTATCGAAGGTAATGAAGATCTGATATTGTGGTTACCATCGTTGACACTGTTCGAATATAACTAGTCCGCATGCGACCCACCTCGGTTCTTAAGCTTTTGTTACGCTCGGACCTTTAAAACTAGGTCTCTGATTTTACTAATCTCTCCCACCAACATACAGTACATGCATCAAGTAGAAGCAACTGACATTCAGTACGTAAAAATGTTAGCGATGCGGATAAGAGGTTAACAAGGATTAGCAATTTTGAAGACAGGGGATAAATTATGGGCAACTGTCTTAAAGCAATAGAACCTATGGTGTTAACTAATGTGCCGGTATTTGTTTGCCCGCTTTCGACTTTCAGACAATCGCTTCAACAAGCTAGATTTTATGTAGATATTAATTCTATATCTGTCATCTTGTAGCCGCTCATCCTTGGTTCTTCAAGTTAGTTAAACCATGTTACAATTTGTCTGGTCAATACTGAGCTTAGCCTGGTCATAACCAATGACCCATCAAGCGTCGGCTCACGTGTCGAGTGTTCGCATACGCGCAATGCTGCCATCTGATCGGACCGGTTCAATGATTTGCCTCACCCGATAGTTATTTTAAACGATTATCAAAATTAGCATTACGTCTTTTTTCGGCCAAGTTAACCGTGGGCACAAATCGGCCGAACGAGAAGGAGCCGATGGTGCGTGTAGTCACCGGTTCATGTATATCACTAGCTCACAATTGGCCCACCGCTTCTTCATCACGCAGACCTCGAAAACGTGATGCGCCTGGCTCATCTTCGCGTGAACACCGTAAACAAACGAATACACTTGCCACCGCCTTGAGCCAAACTGGTTCAATCCTCCACGTCTGGTACGAGTAGGCCGTCCCGCTCAACAACTGATTTGAACGATGATCCCAAACAGTGCTACACCTTTTTCCCCGGTGTATTTGATAGTAACAATCTGTGAAGTCGGTTCAATCGAACAGAACGAGCATACCGTACATGCAATAGTCCGTGTGGGTTGGACACGTAAGTTGGACGTTTCAGCTTTTCGCTGTATCCTCCGTCAGGTCGGCCCCAATACACTAGAACACCCCGTAAATAATCTCACCTTGTTGTGAAATAAAGACGGCTCCGCTAAACATCTTTTCGGAAGCGTACTATGGGGACTCAATAACACATGCTACCATCTGAGTCGCTATCCATATACTAGACTTGGATGCAGAATGTGCGCTCTGAACGTCTGCATCCCATGGACATTCCGCATCTTTCTTTCACTCTAAAGTATTCAGTGGCTGTGTTGCATTGATTTTGGGGTAACTGTTAACTTGTCTCGCCTACATTCAGCGTCTACAGAAGCGAACAGCTTCCATTTTCTTATCCAGCTAGTTGGACCTAACCAATTTTGAATGTTGTGGTTCAACTGGAATTAACTTTGGCATTAGTCTTTGTCGTGCGTATGTATACGGCAGCTCATGGCCACAGTTCCCGAGAAACGACAGATAACTCAACGGTAACGCTATGTAATTCAACTTCGGCAACGAAGTACCACTCGAATTCAGTTGGATAAACTTAAAATTAGGCAAAACCTTCCACCGGATAAAGGCCTCAAAACGTATAAAAGTATAAACGCATATTGTAAATTACAAAGTATAAGTTATATAGCAATACAAAATGCAGATGACAGAGTTTACCATATGCAAATGAAAAAGGGTCAAATGTGACACATAAAATCTATAAAATAATAGTAATCCGCCGCTGCACAACCGTCACATGACCAACAGAAGAAACTCTAGTGTAAGAGGATGAGAAAAGAAGATAGGACTCAATCCCCGAAACCGAAATGAATAAAGACAAGTACTGAACAGTAGGATGCCAACAAATCTATGCACAGCCGTGACTTCTTTCACAACGTATGCTACGTATAAGCGGTACAATTGTAGTGAACATTTATTCACTTGTACTTCAGTGCCATCGAATGCGACACGCCCACCGAACAATCAAGCTGACCGTTTGACCCTAGCGGCCCCAGGAGCTAGGCTGTTTGGATGTTGCGACTAAAGCCAACCTCAAAGTCGGTGGTAATCGAGCCTGTCTACATCGACGCCTAGTGGGCATCGTGGCCTAATTAGTTAATCTGATCGTGTAAAGTGAGCAACGCTGACAAAACCTGTGCTCTTGCGACTTCTCAATTCAATGCTTGGATGAACAGGCCCGACAGACACGAAAAGTAGAACTACGCCAAAGAGTATTAGCAAAAGATTACATGAACTGATGCAACAACAACATTTCAATTTTGTTTACATCATAAGCTGACAGCCGTTCGAAACTCAGCACTTCCAACCATCCGCCCAATGGATAGTCCATTTTCGGTACGCGTTCAATCGCTTGACCCAGAACCGAGAAAAGACACGCCAACAGGGTTTATTGGAAGGACGAGTTGAGTCAAAATTAGGTCACAGAGGCTCTAAAGTTATAGGGCGAAATGATTGCCGTACATGGCCGAGAAGATGCACAGCAAATCAAACGAGAAGATCATATATGGTAGTCAGAACGTTAGAACGAATCACAGTATTGGGACATCAGAAAGTAATGCGAGAAAAAAGTTCCAATAACGTACAGGAGTTCGATCGCGCGGCTGCAGTCTGATTAACTGACTGAGTTAATGCAGACCAATCCATCCGAAGCCGGATCGATCAATCGATATGACGTGATTCACCTCAGGTGCTTCGTTAGGAGATGCTCCTCACAACAAAGTGTGAACAGTCCCCACGTATAAATCTCCCGCATTCGAAACGAATAGCACGGATCGTAGTTTAAAATCCAGTGTTACCGTTTCCCGGACAGAGTGAAAGCAACAAGACTAGACAGAAAAGGACATTGCGTAGTATGGCGCAAAGCTGAAGGCGGCGAGAACGCCTCTTCTCTTATATCCATATTGACGTACTACGTCGGCTGATCACCACACAGTACAGTACAGTTCAAACAAAACAAGCAATGTTCCCTTCCAGTGTCTTTGTGTGCAAAACCCTGTTGTGCAACCAATTGCTTAGAATATCTGCCTTGTGACACTTCTACTGTGGAAAAGTCCGTATGACACCGTTTGCACAGGTATCTCACATGCAACCTAACAAACTGAACATATATATTTTGAGCTAAGACTGAATTTTGCGGCCCATCGCTCGACCTCATAAACGGATCCGAGGAGGGAAGCATACAGGGAAACTAAGACGCATGATAAGGCATCAGATAGGAGTAAGGACTAGCAGAGTCACAATACGAAAACAAAGGCACCTGGTCGGAGAACTTGACATCATAAATAGGATAATTGGTATACCCTATGTCACAAGTATACCTTGCAACTGAACAACCGAGTTAGAAATGACAAATATATGACGTTCTTGTAGCCTCCAGTTCTTCACTGCAGAACTGTCCTTGCTTCACAGACGATTTAATCGAACAACGATAACACTCATACTCTTGAACCCGGTCGGTTTCACTTAACGTCCCAAGACTGAATGGGCAATAAAAGCCCCAGCCTAGAAGACCAACTTGATCAACACGCAGTAGCCAGTCTACTGGTAATCGTCTCCATTTATATACATCAGGTCTGCACACCATATGCTAACCGGCAGCAATATAAGCAAACCGTGATCCGTGTAAAAGACGCTTGTTTGAATTCTACACAACATACTGTGGAGAACCATGAATTTTAGAACGACAAGCCAGTACACGTTTGACTTTTGCCAATACCATCGTCGCTTCCTTGCTGGTGCTATCCTGTGAATACAGCTGAAATAAGAAATCGGTGGTTGAATCTCTGAAGACGATTTGGCCCCCATCGTAAGTGGTCTTGATTCCCAGCCCCAATAAACACAGAACTCACGGTTACCTTAAGATTCCAGAAGAACCTTCTCCGTCGCTAGGTTAAGGTTAACTGTTGCCAAATTTTATTATAAGTCTACTGCAATTAACTAACGTTTCGGCATAAAGGCTACCACTGTCATGCAGTATATTGGACAATCAACCGATAAGATACCGTAAATGGAGCTCGAATTGTTAACATACGATTAGTTGGGCGGGAAGATTATTGCTAAGCTGGTTCGAAACGAACCAAAAGCATCCCACATCGTGTAAAGGCAGTTGAAACAACGAATTACACGAAAATGTACCCATTAGTAATTCGGTTAAATACATAAGTTTACAGAATGTATTGAGAAAGAGAAACATCCATAAACCTCTCAATATTCTTCACGAGTTTGGTGAATGAAGGCTGAACGTAGCTCCTAATCAGACAGCCGCTCAATCGCCATCACGTTGACACAACGGAAAAAATCATATTGCAAACGGGAGTCTGTCGCATCTAATGTACAGGATACACAAAATTTCTACCATGTAGGAACAACGTTTATCGTCAGCGCAAGCGGATACAACTAGAAAGGTGCACATGTCGACAAGTGAACACATAATAGGCACGTGTATTTAGAGTATTTATGATCAGCGTTGGTGTCACCATGCGTCACAATCAGGGAGAGATAGCTCTCAGCCAGATAGCTCTTAGCTCAAGGTATGAAGCACGCTTTCTGAGCAGCTACATAAAAAAACCGTTTGCGCCCGCCACGAGACTTTGACAGGTACGGCGAAATAATAGAACACGACGTTAATATCAGCCACATAAAAGGTGGTGTTGCAAATAACTCTACGTTCAGTGACGAAGTTATGAGTGACATAGGCGCGAGAATGAGTTGCCAAAATGTCTGCACATGAAGATGTCGAAATCCAGCATGTAAGCCAGCCGCCACAAGTTAGTATTCTTTATTTTGCGTCACATACACATACATGTACATACGTTACCGAAATGGTTTTCCAACGGTTGGAGAAGCTTAGTTATATTGGCATCACGTAGACACACGTAATTGTTTAGAATATTGCTGCTTAGATAATTCATTTTTTATTTGATTTCAATCTCCATTACTGAAGTAAGTACAAAATTGTATCCGAGTGTTAGGCTGGAAAAAACACGAGGCCCTGAGACAAGTGGACAGCAATTTAAAAAAAGGTTCGAGTGGGTATTAGTTAAGGGTTAAAAGTGGCAAAATCATTAACGGTTTCGTAACAAGCAGTTTAAAAAACACACCAAAACCAACCTTGACATCTGAAACTTTAGAAGATAGAAGTAAATCTTTCCCAGACGATCGCAAGCTAAGTTGAAAATTGACCGATTGGCTTCTGAGTCGCGGCATTCTCGCGTTGGAAGTTTTGAGTTATTGCTGGAAATGAAAGTCAAAGTACACATCGGATTAACGAGATGAACAGTCACCAAACTTGACATATTAAGAACAGTTTTTGTCTGACAACTGCTCCGCCTGTCTGGACATTCTGGCAAAAAAAAACACTATGGCACTTTGTAACACAAAGTGTGTTGGGATAAAACGCGGACGGAGCACAGTTGACTTTACGGTACAAAAAGAACTTGAGGAACATGAGGATATCTGACAAAAACGATTCGTGTGCAAGACTGTCTGGCACTTCAAATGTCGGGAAGCAACAGCAATGATGGATAGATTGTTGGGCATGTTGGAGAAACTACCTGGACTTGGATGATGCTGTTGTGCGTGCCCGTTTTGCATTGTCATTTGCTCAGAGCTCACATGCTCGTAAACGTTTGACAATTAATTGGCATTCGGGCGAACAGAGTGTGAAAAATGCTTATCAAGAGGCATTACATATTTGGTGCTTAACAAAAAATGACCATATGAAGCGGCAAACGTCTCACAATATGTGAGAAAGAAAGTCATCGAGGAAAAAGTAATTGCATGGGCGCAAACAGGGATTCGCAACACAAGCGCCACTAACTTCTCTTTTTCCCCATATCACATAACACCCCCAACCAATGGTGTAATTCGTCTTCGGCCAAAAAGCTGCGAATGCCTTATTAAAGTAAGTTTCAGTGTAAATGCCTACATGCACCAAACTCAAGTCATACGCTAGTCACAAGGCTGCCAATTATAACCTAACCCACCACTCGCAAACAAGGCACGATGTGGCAGGCGGTGAGTTGGTATTCGTAGGAATTGGCCAGGTTAAGGAAGCCTGTGAGAGGCGATCACTATGTTCAGAGGCCGACAAAATATCC
>JTDE01003278.1:49316-63723 GCA_014338405.1 Paragonimus skrjabini miyazakii | reverse complement strand
GCGAACTTCGTTACCCCATACATGGTGTTCTCATTACCAGTCCCTAAGGCTTTGACGGTCGAAAATGTGGATATCCTCCGCGCAGATAAATCAGTTTTCGCAGCCCTAAAACTGGACAGTTCTTACAGCGGCACAGTACACTCGGTCATTCACAGAAAGACAGAGATCATGTGTCTTTGACTACGGTTGGGACCTCATCGATAAAAAGGAGTAATGAAGAGTTCTTCTGTACAGGGCACCGGGATGACGTTTCGGACTTGTTTCCCGGAGCGAGAAAACGTCAACAATGAGAGTCCAGAAGTGTGGTCAGGGGTGCGAATGGCCAGTTGCACTACTGTCTGGAATGTTCACTCCAGCGTCCTAAGCGTTGTTGCACATCATAACTAGGTTCACCGCTGACTACGCAAATGGTTTTACTATCAACATAACAACCATGAACCTGATCAGAAGGTACTGTGTCTCGAACCGTCGCTCACCTCAACGGTGACGTGGAACATCCTAGAAGAAGAAACGTTACTGAAAAGACTAAAATGTAAAACTAGGCAAAAGAACCAGAAATGGTACAGATGCAGGTATGCTATTGACTGTAGCGTATTTCACTGCCATTTTGGATAGCGTTTCCAACCAACCATTTGAATGATCACGAGCACCTAAGTCAGTCAGGCAACACCAACCAACTTCGCCCAATGGAACAGCCAGAATCTCCATATTCCGTTAACACGTTGACCACCATGCGGTTTTACACAATTGTTGGTGGTTTCACTATACAATAACCAGTACGACAAACGCTCAGCTGGTATTAGGAGTAAGTGACACACTCATCGCAGACTGTGCAGTGATCAGCCGACCAATTGATCGCGCATTTTGAACCTTCCGGAGTATGTGCCGGCAAACGGCCGTATTGCTCACGTGGTCAGTCCATTTAATGTGGGCTAAGTGGCGGAGAAAACAATGGTCAGACGCAGCAAGTCTGTTGACATCTTGGTCATGAGCATGCCACTTTTCCAAACCAAAGAGCGAAACGTAACGCACACAAGCATTATACACCCTTCTTCTCATCGACAACGGAACGTCTTTTCGACGCCACAAATGACGCAGGTTGGCAAAGGCAACTCGTGTCTTTGCCATCCTCGACGATATCTCATCAGCAAGACGAGATAGTGCTACCCAAGTATGTGAAACTGTCCACGGTTTCAGAGGGATTGCCTGCAACAAGAAACGTAAAAGTGAAAATGTCCCAGTCTTGAAGTAGCACTTTGCAATTTGAAAATGCGAAGCGCATTCCATACAAACCAACCCAGTCACACACCTTGTTCAGCATGGTCTGCATATCTTCGGCAGTGGGGTTAAAGTAAGACAATATCATCCGCATACTCCATGTCGGCCAGCCTAGCGCCAGGAAGAAGCTTAACATCAAACTCACGGGATTCCTCACGGGCATCTTCCAGAATGCCGTCCATGACAAAAGTGAACAAGAAAAAGGAAATCAGACATCATTAATGAATATCACTAAAAGCGATGAACATTCGAGACAGTTGTCCCTAGATTCTTGCCCTACTTGCAGAGTGAGCATACAGTGATCTCAACAGATTCGCGTATTTCCCTGGTACTCCCTCGCGAACAAGACAGCTCCAGAGAACGTTACGAGCAACCGAATCAAAAACAGTTTTCAAGTCTAGAAACATCACGACCATCGGCTACCCACAGGAGTGCCGATTCTCCATCACCCGTCGCAAGGTAAAATAAGTGATCAACACACCCTCGACTAGACCAGAATCCTGCCTGTTTTCCATGCATCCGATTTTCTCTGGGATTAGTAAGCCGATGTAATATAAAGCCGGTCAGTAACTTGGACGTAACAGAGATTACATTGAAGCCTCTGTGGTTGTCAAATAGACTTCGGATCCCCTTTTAAAAACGGGAATTACTCTTGATAAGCATCATCACCATCATGGACAGCAATACATCAGTGGTTCACACTGACGCTTAACTGCCACACAACCACGAAGAAAAAAGCAAACAGTACATAGGCAGAGAGAAGAAAAAAAGGGAAATTGGAGGAGACCTAACCACTAAAAATAGCAACGTCTATATTCAAACATACATCAAGGTGCCTACATCTTGGAAAACAAACAACCGAGCTGTAAGTAAAAGTGAGGCGTCATCAGCAAGACAGTTTCCTTAAGGCATTCACTGCCCCGCATCATTAAATGCACTCACTTCACAGACAACTTAACCAAACAACGACAACATTCACGCCAATGAGCTCGGTTAGTCGCCATCTCAACTAACGTCTCAAGCCACCGACTCCGTGAGTCGCGAGGGCCCCAGCCCAGGAGACGAACTCGATCTACAGTGACCAACCCCTTCGTGAACGATTTCGTCTCCCTACGCCAGGTCATCATCTGTCCACCTCGCACCTTGATAAGCACCAATCACGAGGTAACTTCAGTTTTCAAAATCTTCTGGGTCAGTTTCGTCAGTTCTAATATCAACCTGACCCCACCATCCTTGGTAAGAAAAGGAGAAGAGATCTGGTCCAAGAGCCTTGTTGCGTTCCAATACCTTAAGCTCCATGGCCACTTCTGCTCGTGTAAAAGGATCGTCTCAAACGCAATAACTGACCATTCGGGTCCCACTGTTAACATGGTCTGGTTGAGACCAGCTGAACTGTTCTACAGAATGTCCAACCCACCTGTTAAGTCGGTGCGATTGGCTGACAAGTGAATCATTTCTTTCACATATAGCATCACTTACACCGACTTGACGGCCAGTACAATCACGGATCAGAGAAAATATTTTTCTGTCATTCCCAAATAAAAAGGCTTGTTCCATTTATTTTGACTGTTCGAACAAGTGGTACTCACGGTCTTTGCGCATGCTTTTAGTCAGCCTGTGTTTAGCTTTTCGATGGTTATCGTCATATTCAGAGCCAGATGAAATCCAACGACGCTTGTTCATGGGGTTTACTGAAATGACAGAGAACTAATTTTGTTACCGTTGCGTGATTCCTTCAGAACATACCTCTTCACAGTCTGCTTTCATAGTTGAGGCGAGTTGTTCTCAGTGTTCGTTAGGTTCTCTCACCTGACTTGAACTGGGTAATTTGTTCACCAGTGCTTTCGGGTGAACATTCTATACACTCTCCTCGCTCGAATACCAAGGAAACATCTTGCGTATCAGAGTGCATGACCTCTGGTCAATATGAAGAAAACAAAACGGGCACGCATAACAGCATGACAAAGGTGCAGGTAGTCGTTCCAAAATGCACCATAATCTTTGACAGTGACACCACTTGTAACTGATTGTCATATGGTCAAGCTGTGTCCATTACTGAGAAGCACAATGAGGCCTCCATGTAACACAATGCCTCATCCTGTGGTGAATGGAGTGCTCGAAACATAGAGAAATATAGGGATGCGCACACTTATAGCAGTCTCTCGCCATTGTCAGTGCGTTGTGTCAGGACATTAAACATATCTCCTAAACGCTTTTCCTCTAGAGCAAGACAGCAAAACTGGGCATCAAAATCAGCCGCCAGCATAATGATGTCAGTGTTAAGTCTGTTTCAGAAGGTCAACGAGGGCATTGTATAATGTATCTTTAGTAGCATCTGAACAGCTGTCTGTTCGAACGTACACAAAAATAATGGATAAACAGTACTTTTCTAATTCGCTTTAATAGACGTTAACTGGTGTATTGAATCTGACGGCTCATAAGCGATTGCTCACTGGGATCCAACTAAGCAAACATTGTTCTGCTCTGGAACTCAGTGTGATTCGCACTCCAACTTGATCACGAGATTCAGTATCAGCGTCACCAGACACTGAGAAAGAAGCGTTTGGAGTGACAATTATCTAGAGATGAGCTCAAGTGGATAAGCATACTAGAACCGTAGACTCGCGTCTCCAACATACAGCACATATCAATCTCCAGACTTGAGGCAGTACTTGTCACAGCAACTCGCTGACCACGTTGACAGTGTGTACATTGAAGGTGCCAGTGTTTCTTAGTTGTTTCGGTTTTAGAAAACAGTTATCACCCGGAAGCAGAGAGAATGCAGAAAACTTGGGAAGTAAAATAGAAGGAGAAGGTCGTAGTGGCTGAAGAATGTCACTGACAAGAGAAAGATAACTCCCGATACTTCCCGGTCGTTTGTACCACGGAAAGGGGTTGACTTGAGCGACCCCACCCCGAGTCTCTGACTCAAAAGTCCGACGTGCGAGACAAAAGGATACAGAATTTCCTTGAGGGATCCTACCCGCAGCTAACGAGTCAAGAGTTTGACTCATTTTGTAATGAGACGCTTACCTAGTTTGAAGGCGCAGTGAATAAGACATTCATGTCCGATTCCGAACAATGCTACGTAGTGGCTGTATTCGAAGCTACTTCAGGCTTTTGGATTATACCGGGTGTTTTCGACTGTATTGAATAATATGCTGACAGTCACGATCTACGGTTGGGCGATCGGAGTGTTTTTTGCTTGAGGCTACCTTTTCAAACCCCCTCCTTCCTGATTTGGGAGACAGCGGTGCCGTAACTATAAAAAAAGTTCTGCTGTATGCTCATTGCACCGAGCCTCACTAACTAAACACTCTTACATGATCAAATGTGTAACACACAACCCTGTAAGAGCATCTGTTTTTCGTCTAACTGCTCCCCTTTGGCCTGTCTGACAAGGTTGTACCTAGGAAGATCGAAGGCTTGTCAGCGCAACATTCCGGATCGACTCCGTGCACAAGCCTGACCACCACGCCAAGGTAACAGAATAAGTCAGCTCATACCTGGATGACAGGTGTTTACTTCTGAGAGTTCCCGTTAGTAGCAGATCGTTCTGTCTTGATAGTGCGATGTGTCCGTCAGGTCTCACGATCCTTTTGTAGTTGCTTCCGCAGTTCCATGGGAACGTAATTGTACTCACTGTTGGATAGAGTATTACAGAGTGCGTCAAGAGTTTCACGTGGTTTCACAGAGGCCCACCGACTGACAGTTGAACAGGCAGTAGTACCACACGAAACAGCGTCGCACTCGTGTATTGTGGGCTGTGTATATGCCCAACGCACTTCAATGTCGCCTGATAGGTGGGCTCCTAGACTAGGGGTAAACGCGCCCCGGTAGACGTGGAACGCTTGTACCCTTGTGGGTTTAGATAATTCAATTTAGTACTGACGACAAAGTGGTCTTCCACCAAAGCGCCGCGCAGTATGCAGAAGGTCGGTGAGTTATCGATGAAAAAAGCATGACTGCATCCGGACGAGTCTGTGGGGGCATATGCCGCAAAAACAAACAGACAGCCCTCGTGATGAGTAACCCTCGATGCTCTAACCGTGCTTTCGACTCTGACAGTGCAAAGACGGCCGCTGACGGACATATAGTTAGGGAGCGTCTTCTCTGTGTACGCGCTCAGGACGATTCCAACATCCGCTTGAGCAGTAGCTTGAGCCGCAGGGTCTCCAGATAAGCGCGCATTGAACACGCATGGTGGAGCAGCCGATCAAGATTGAAGATGTAGCATAGCGTTAGAATCCTGAGGCCGTGTTCTAGCGAGACATTAGATACTGATTATGAGGGAATCCAAAGTACGTGTATGAGCTGCTTGGTGACCTGCGTGCATCAGCTTCCGGACATTGAGGGTGGCAAGCTTAAACAGTGTTTGGGGAGAACGCAAATGGGAGTTTGTCCATTAGGCGATGATATCACTTAGGTGTCTGACATATTATTGTTCTAGCGATGACTGCTGTTGCGACCAGCACATGAGGCAAGTCACTTGCGTACGTGAGGAAGAGCGATTGGGGGGAAGGAGATAATTAAGTAAAGAATTATTCAAGAAAGGGAAAGATGAGAGTGAAAGGTTTGATGCTGTCGGATGTGAAAAGGGAGAAAAGCCAACCGCCATCACCTCCGCCAAAGAATTAGGGTGGGAACATGAGACAAAACCCATAAATAATATGTCTGTGGGTTCATTATTGTGGGGGCGAAGTACTTCCCGGTTGTCCAGACCGAAGAAGGAGATTGGCTCGAAAGGTTTTATCTAGAGCCGTTGGTTCGAAAGAATCCAACCCATCGGGCAGTAAAGCAGAACGCAGAGCCCACCGTCCATTGCCGGGCCAGTGACCAGTAGCGGTTTGATTCACACACCTTTCGGATGGAATCTGTCCATCTGAAGTGGTTAATGCATCCTATAAGGTGAAAAAATTTTCCGGTTTCAGTCAGATGAAAGGACCTAACGAAAACTAGGAACAAATTGCAGCAGCCAAGGTAGCTTGCCGTAGAGAACTGCTATGAAGAGGCTGTGCAGCCGCGACAGAACTGCATTTGTCATGTCGATTAACTTTATCAGCATGCGTCGTCCGATTCCATTTGCCTCTAAACACAACAGTGATCATCCAGAAATTACAAGCAAGCTGATTAAAAGTTTGTGCAGAGGCCGTGAGCATTACTCCCTCGAATAACCAAAGGATATAGGGCGGACCGTTTTACCTAAGAATAATATAAGGTTATTTATCACTATTCGTGGTTGTGCAGGCCGTCAAGCTAGAGTAAGCGACAACGTATTTGAGGACGGTCCAATGAACACCAGTCAGTCGCGTCAATCTGACTAGTGAATTAGACATCCTGAGGAAGAATTCCGCTGGTCTCAAACGAACCATATAGACGACAGGATCCGAATGGCTGGCTACCGCGTTTCCGGCGACTTTTCGTCGGAAGGAGTGGCCCTGGAGCTCAAGCTACTGAAGTGTAACAAGGCTCCGAGGTCAAATCCTCTCTATCCATCTCATTTCAAGGACGATGGAGAGAGATTGACAACAGAATTGGCAAAGCCCCTCCAAACAGTCAAGGAAGCTGAGGTATCTCGTGACTGATGTGTGATGGTTCGAGACGTACGTTCAACAGAAGTAGCACAAAGAGCCATTCTGTTTTGGAACGTTGCCTGTGGCTGCCGTATATTCGATATCATACGCCTTTGGGACGAGCGTTTGAGTGTATTCAGTAGCTTGTGAGGACATGGTGCAGGAGAGTTGTTGATTATAAGAGAATGATTGTCGTTGGGCTAGTTCCAATTGTCTAGCTACGTCGAAGACTGCAGTGAAGTCCAAGGATTTATATTCGAGTAGTCGCTAACAAACAGAATGAGAGCTTAAACCACGAATAAATTCTTCACGATACAGTTCAACAGAGACTGCTTAGAAATCACAGTCTGAGGCCAACGTTTGGAGTTTTTGAAGGAATTCACTCAAACTTTGCCCGTTTTCTTGCTTAGCGGTGGATAGGACATGTCGGGCAAAAATTGTATTTTTTTGTTGAATGTAGGGATTCTGGATTGTGCACATGACTGTTTTGTAGGAGTAACATTCTGTGATGTGTTTGTATACAGACGAACTGATATAAGTAACGAGAGTAGACAAAGCGTTTATTTTAAGCGATTTTGCTGCAGAAAGGAAGTTCTCCAATGTATTCCGTCAGTGAGGTCACTGGTCAGTTGCGGTAGGTGAGTGAGGGTGGGCGTCGAAACGATCAGCTATTTTACAAGTTGAAAAAATTGTGGTTATTCGAAACGTACGTTTAACAAACCGTTACTAAAAGAGAATGTGAGTTACCAGAACTGTAGGTTTTATCCAACTTGTAAACAAGCCATATGGATGCAGTGCAAAATGGACAACGTGATGAATAATGTAGACGAGGGAAAAAGTACAAGTGCATAACATGGCGACCGTTAAGTCATTTGCGTTTTCAAAAAATAGGCCGTCTATAACAAAAGCACAGGTCCAGTCACTACGGCGTCCAAATTACCCATTGGTCTTCTGTTACGTCGCCTTACTAAACTCAGACGAGGGCAGATTCGTGAGGAACAGACCGGGTTTCGACCCGATCGAAGGTGCACTGACCTTATTTTTACTCTGTGATAAGCCAGGAAGCGTCAGTGAGCTTACAAGGCATCCATGGGTTGTGGTCCTTTTAGACCCAAAAGTTGCCTTTGATTTGGCCGCTCGCAACCTTTCCTTCGCAAGGGGGCTTCGGAAAAATACCATCGTGCGCTTACTCTACAAGCAAAGTTTATGGACAAAATTTTTGAGTGTTCATCATTTCTAGTAGTGTTCGTCAATGGTGTCCAACCACTCCCTTCTCGTTCTGGATAAAGCACCTGAGGAATCTATTGAGCTCAAAATTGAGTTCATTCTTGGTACTAAATTGACTGATGTAGAGCATGCAGATGACATCGTCCTCATTGCCCCCACTGCCAAAAACACGTAGATCATACTGGACAAGATGAATGACTGGGCCGGTCTGCACGGAACACCTTTAAAATGCAGTTTTTCCACAGGACTGTAGAGTCCTCATTCCCATTTACATCTCGTTAGCATGCAACGGAACTGGCAAGATCTCAGCGAGGATAACAAAGATAAGTATTGCCTTGACCAACGTGTGTCATCTGTAGCGTCTAAATCACGTCCGGTTATCGCTGAAAGAATAGTAGATAAAGCATTCTGTTCTTCTCTATGGTTCGGAAACATGGCCTGTTCATAACAAGCATATTGACAAACTTAACGTGGTTAACCATCGTTGTTTCCACCAATTGATCCACATGAAATGACGCGGTCGTATGAACAGCGCGATCGTTCGCCACTGCGTATTTCGGTATGCTCGGGATAAGCCATGATTTGATCGAATGGTCAGGCTACATAACTTGCGACGGCTGAGTCACATAATATGTATGCGATCTGAGCGCCTAACGTACTGGGCATTATTTACTGAGGTCACTAACAATTTTGGGAAAAAGCAGGATGGTCAAGTAACGACGTGGTGACGAAATATAAAGACCCTGAATAATCTGTTGAGTAACGGGATTGGGTTGCTTACCCGGTTGGGGCGTCCGTGATCATTCAAATATCTGGTTAGGAACGCTATCCGAGTTAACAAACTGCTATAGCCACTTGTGTGCCTATATCCGCAAAATTACTAGTTCTCTTCAGCCGGTTTTACCAATTTTGTTAAAAAGAACATTTCAGTGTTTAGTCTCTCTTCGCGTTTGTCATTTAGGTAGCAAGCGTTTCATCACAAAACGAGGTAACATTACCAGTGCGTCAAAGTTTCAGCGTTGACGTGACCATAAGTTACTGCGTTTTTTATGTGTGCTCCACACATACACACTTATGATGATGCCCCTTATTCACGAACACACTCACATTTACTCCAGCTCTCATACTCGCAATGTGAGACGAACAAAGCCTTGGTTTCTGGCGTTTCGTTGGTCTGCTCTCTACAAACGTGAACACTCCCTTGAATTCAACTGATTGATCGTAACGACTCATTTATCCCACAAGTAATCTCTTCAACAGATCGTCGTTCACATCCCGAATAAGTCGCCTTCAAAACTAGTACGGCAGACCCCGCGAAATAATGGGATTTTTGATATTGTACAATTTCAAGCTTTTTAGCAACTACTGAGCACCTCTACCCCAGGAACCTGGATACATTCCTTAATTGCATCTCGTTATCAGTCGACGAACTTAGTTCGGAGTGCTAATCGTTTGAGTTAATTTTTGATCAAGTTAGCTCACTCGAAACGGCCGGAAAGCAATATCTGTATTGTCACACTTCATGGAATACTTCGAACTCGGCCCATGCCGTTACGACTGACATTCGAAATGTCTTAAACCCGTCAGAGAAGGAAGCCGACCAAACAGCCGCTGTCACATCCAGCCCTGAATGTCCTTCTGTGGGTATGACAAACAACCATGTTACAAATACCCTGCTCGAGATGCTACGTGTTCTGAAGGTGGCAAGAACGGCCATTCCCAGAGGTCTGCTTGTCAAATCATTATAAGAGGTCCGTTGTCTTGTGTATCCGCCCTTCGATTTACGCCATTACAACGGCCGCGGCTCCCTCGTGACTTTCTCAGACTTTTGTTCCCTTAAAATTTAATGGGACTTGGAGTGCGGTGCTGGTAAACATTGGGAGTTCAGAGAGTAATGTATCAGCTAACGCTCTTGAATAAAATGTAAAAAAAGTCTTCAGGTCTCGTACACGGATAGTCATAGCTTCCAGTTTCTTATCCAGTGGTAAACAACGGTATTGCCTCGTTTATAACACTTATCGAGAATCAGAGTATCATAGAATCAAGCTGCCAATAATCTCCAACCTATGTGTGGATGTTTTTTAGGACAACTTCTTTAGGTTCCGTAAAGATTTCAATATCCCCACCAACGGTAGTAAAGTCATTCGTTTTGTCCAGCCTGTCAACGGCATAGTTTGAATCATCGCCATTCTTCCATACACATTCGGGAGACCGCAAACTGATTGCAACTAAATCCGGCCAACATGATTTTAAAGACCAAAATTTCATTCGCCAGGAAACACGTCAAATCCATCGAGGTGGGATAATAAGGCCGTTGAACTCGCCATGGCACGCCTGAGTTTTAGTCGCCTCCAATGGCAGATATTAAAAGTGAATAGTCGTGGACTGCAGTCAACCAGTAAATAAGTTCACTCTCCTTGAAGCCTGTCCTCATCCCGAGGTAGATGAACTGACTGAGGAAACGGCAAGGTACGATACGCATGGTACCACAGTTTTGAAGAGCACACACCATCAGTTTCTCATCGAAGAAAGCAAAGCCTCTCATGGCGTTCGAAACCTGTGGGCAGCTCTACCAATTCTGCCGTATAGCTTTCGTGTAACCAATGGGGCAGCCTGTTTTTGCAGAACGATCGACTATTTCATCGCCACAGAGTATCTCGAAGACACCCTTATTTAGGTGGACAGCATGACATGTAAAAGGGGCCCGGCGGAACATGACTGTAACCTCGAACGTTCCCTAAACGTGGCTGACGAATACGGACCTCATTTCAATGAGGTTAAAAGTATCACTGCATCGAAGATAAAATTATTTGGTTTTCAAATACCAAAGGATAGTGCCCGACCTAATTTCAAACACCTGAAGCTTCTTGATGAGGTGTCCCCGCCGATAGACATCAATTCTCAACTAAAAATCATCGGATAATTTGCGTACTGCTCGCCGTAGGTTTCTCAATATACACATCAAAATACACACAAGACCCTCCCACTTCCCGAGCCTGTTAAACAACCGTTCGAAGAGTTAAAAGGGGAGCTTGCTACGTTGGTTCTTACGATTGTAGGTCCTGTGAGCGAAAAAAGGTGGCGCGTCCGACGTCGTGATCGCTGCTATCCTGAACCAGAATAGCCAACCAGTATTCTTTTTTTCCAGAAGGTCGACATCTGGCGACATACTTCACTCTGCCATCGACTCATAGGTGTGCGCAATCGCTCCAGCCATTAATTCGCAAGTGGAAACAGCTCATCGATAATCATTTCAGGTTGTTCACGGACCAACGATTGTTTGATTTTATTTTCGGCAATCGACACAAAGGAAGAATAAAAAATGACGAGATTCAGAGAACCGAACTGCCACTCTTCAGTCTTGATAGCGTTTACAGAGCAGGAAGAGACAATCCATCCTCAGACGCGCTCTCTCGCAGTTGCTGTGGAGCACTGCTCGCAACTGATCTGAGAGAACTCTAAGAATCTTTTGGAATTCTGGCGTCCTTCATATGATACATTTCACCATCTCACAAAGTCTGACTTCATCCATTGAAGTGGAGGGCGTAACCTAAAGATGTCTTGAAGAGAAGCCTTGATATATCACGTGTATGTATGCTAAGTTAGTTATGGCCAGCCCATCTTTCAAGCGTTTGAGCATTGAGTTCAAAGGGCCCTTAACCTCGGTAACCATGGCTAAAGGCCTGCCTACCTTGGTTGATGAATATATGCAATAAGTGAAAACAGTGTGGCATCGCTCATGAGGAATATAGTAAGTAACAGGAAGAGAGTAGGACTGCTGGCCAGTTTTAAGTAAATGAGTTTAGGAATGCTTTAAAACGACCTGTAGATGTGCGGCTGACGACCTCAGTAGAAAGGCTGTTCCAGTGGTTAATAACCCTACAAGGAAAGAACTGTTGCCTGAGGAAGGTCCAGAGGCGGAGTTCGTAAAGCTTGTTGCCGTCGGCCGTCATCATTCGTTGTGATAAAGAACTGTTCTAAGAGAACCGCGCTAAAGCAGAAGCGTGTAAGAATCAAATCACCGCGGGATCGTCCAAATTCAAGTGGATACGGAGCAAGAATTCCAAGCTGAGACTCCTACGAGACACTTCTCAAGTTCGCGGCTAGTTTGGTAGCCGCGCGCTGGACACACTCAACAGCGAGTCTCTTTCTTCAGGCCGGTATACGCGACCTGTTTAGCATACTCAAGTAATGGTCTTATATAAACCCCGTAAAGTGTGAAATGCCTTCTTGTCTATGTGGGGGAAATTGTGCCTAATCATCCTAAGAGTAGCAAATTCTTATTTAGCTGCCGTCTCGTGATTATACGCCAGGGATAGGCTGCACGACACCTATATCTCTCCTCAGGTCGTTTTTCGTTATGTCTACCGTATTGATCGTTTATCAGTCATAAAGGTATTGTTAGGGTCTCTACTGACATGTGAACGGCCTTGCTGTCATTTAGTGAAACTCCGATCGTTCGACCAGCGCCTAATCACGTCAAGATCAATGTGTAGTGTACTGGGCTCACTGACATTCTGGATACTTAGGGCATCAGCGTACAAAAGAGCGTTGCTGGATATACTGTCCGGAAGGTCGTCGATGTAAATACGGAGACAGGGTGCTGAGGCCTGATGAACTCCTGCAGAAACCGGGGAGGGAAACGAAAGGTCTGATCCGGTTTTAACTCTAAGAGTCTGGTTATCCGGGAAAGAGACAATCTGGTAATGGACTTCTCCTTGGGTACCGCAAGCTTCCAATTTGTGTCTGAGGTAACCAGTCGAGACACGGCGAAATTAAAGAAGATAACGTGTGAGATGTTGTCATTGTCTTTTGCCTGTGTTGGACTGTACATGTAGACAAACATATTCGTTATTCATGGCTCATCTGGGGGAAAGTCGTGATGAGCGGAGAAATGAGTACTGTTTGTTCAGAAACTCTAGAGGCTGACGCGTTTCAATATATGTTTTATTATCTTGCATGAGAGGTTAGTAAAGTTGCCGGACCGAGTTTACCGGGAAGTGGTGGTCACCTGCCTTGAAGACAGAGTTTAATTTTGCCTCTTTCTATGCTTTGAGTATGCCACTATAGAGTTCGTTTAAACAATCCCTAAAGTGGTTCTACGAGACTAGCGGCCTCTTTTTATTGGATCCCTGGGTGGATCTTTCCTTTTCCTTTATGAAATGTCTTCAGCATCTGCAGCAAAAGGTCAGTGGCAAGATTAGTTTCCGGGAGCTTTCCAGCTGCATGCTTGTGTGCTGGTTCTGTGAAACACTGCGAATAGCACTTCTTGAATAATGGGCAGCACCTAAGGTTTCAGAAGTCTTCGCGCCGGGCAGTCGCGGAGAAAGAGCCAAAGCCGTATTCCATTTTAGTCAACGCGTATGCTTAAGTAAAAGCTACTGTTCGTGCGAGTTTTTATCCATAACTTTCCTTGCACGAATTTAGTGCGTCTATCGATCTCCTTCTTATATCTATTGTGAACAATAAAGAAAACGCCTGCATGGGTATACGTATACCCTTGCACTTATAAGTGCAGGAATTCCTGTATCTCCGGATTGAACATGACTGACGTTTTGTCTCTTTCTGCTATGCATGCGTTTTATTACTATTCAAGTTCATTGTATATGTAATGCACACAATTCAAAGATCTTTGATACCGATATACGCCCTGCGTTGTCGTGCCTAATTAATTAGGCACGCAAATTTGCGTTCTGCAAGTTCTCTACGTTCGGCCGTTAACGGCCATAATAACAAACATAATAATTATTATGTTCAATGCAATCACAATCGTCATACCCTCATTAGTTCATACGGCGTAGGATTATTGTACATGGTCCTTATGGAAATTCCCATATGCTTTAAAGCATATGACGCTGTGTGCGTACCCAAAGGGACCATGCTCAAAACAGCTATAAATAGATTACTGTTTCACTCGTTGTCCTCTTTCTAACGACCCCTAAGACACTCCATAACGACACGAAATGTAAGCAAGATACGTGAAAAAAGACGTGCGTAGTTTGTGAAAAGATACATTTGAAAAATGGCCCATATTAGAATTCTAATTACATTAGTGTTATGAAATGCGATGCACATGGCGTCGGATTATTGTACATGGTCCTTATGGGAACTCCCATATGCTTTAAAGCATATGACGCTGTGTGCGTACCCAAAAGGACCATGCTCAAAACAGCTATAAATAGATTATTGTTTCACTCGTTTTCACTCGTTTTCATTCTAACGAACCCTAAGACACTCCATAACGACACGAAATGTAAGCAAGATAAATTAAAAAAGAACTGCATAATTTTTAAAGAAATACGTTAAAAATGTAGGCAGTATTAGAATGT
>JTDE01003278.1:14336-38514 GCA_014338405.1 Paragonimus skrjabini miyazakii | reverse complement strand
CAGGAACGCCGTGCAGACGGGCGGCGACTGCACATTGGACAGCAGTCTTCGTCTCGCACTTCTCCAGTCGTTTGATATCCAACTTCTGCCGTTGTCCGGCAGATCTACAACAGACAGACTTGCGTACATGGATAAATAATTTAGTCCTAACCAGTCTATGATCGGTGCTACATTCGGCGCCGCGCTTCACTTGCGTGATACGCACTTCACGAATGTCGTGCTGTCGCACAATCACGTAGTCAAACAAGTGGTGATGACCGCTTCGTGGACGAGTCCACGTCGTTATGTCGCTCGCATCCGGCTGGAGTCGGGTGTTCGTGATAGACAGCTCGTGAGTAGCACACAGGCGGAGCAGACGATCACCGTTCTCGTTCACTGAACCACTGTCGTAGAGTCCGAGGACTCCCAGCCAAGCTACCGAGTCGCGCCCGACTCGAGGGTTCAAGTCACCCAGAATAAACAGTCGATCAGTCTAAGGCACCGACCGGATTGTGGCGGACAGCTGATCATAGAACTTGTCCTTTGTATCATCAGTGTGACAAATAGTTGGACCATAAACAGCAACAAATGTAGCACACTTACCTCGACCGAGTCGCAGGCGCATAGACAGCATTCGAGGGCTGATGCCGTGCGGTTCGCCTGCCATCAACGCGTCGATGCGATCAGCGACTGCAAAACAGACACCATGCTCCCGAGCACCGTCTGTCGGGTAACCTATCCAGTAGAAGGTGTACCCAGCACCTGCTTCCCGTAACCTACCATGGTCCGCAAGCCTCGTCTCGCTAAAGGCTGCTACATCGATTTCATAGCGACGCAGTTCCATCGCGACCAGCGCAGTGCGCCGTTCTGGCCGTCCGCTAGAGCCGCATCGATCCAACAGCGTGCGCACATTCTATGCTTCAACACAGAGCGTCTTGCGTCCCCTGACCTGGTTAAGGTTGCTCTTCGAGCTGCTGAAACTTGAGTGAGCATTACTTGCTCGGAGATTAATATTGGTGGGACAGTATGAGGGTGAGTGATTGGCAGTAGCATATTTTCGCCTATCCACTCCGCCATGTGCAGCAGATAGGGCGATCCGGTTTATCCTGAGCGACGGCCGATGCAGTATGGTATTTGGTTTATCTTGTATACTCATGGGTTTCATGGGCTTAGGATACTGCCAGGATGCCCAGACCTAGACAGGAGAGCGATAAGGGCCCTCAACCAAAGTCTTTGGCTCAAAAGCCTGTACCGCAGGGCAGCAGGTGACACACACGCAGCAGCATAAACCATTCAGGACAGGCTCGACAGTCACATCCCAAGACATTCGGTACATTCACATAGAGATAATACTGCACAGACAAACCAATCACACAGAGAATCAGACCACGCAAAAAATTGAATAACAAACCGAACCGAAACGCAACAGACCGACACCACACACAACGAACACCTTACAACGGACGCATCTGCTTTTTGTCTGGCTGCTCCCCTTTGGCCAATCTGACATGGTTGAACCTGTAACGACCGAGGTCGCAGTCAGCACAGCCCTCCGGATCAAAACAGCACACAAGCCTGACCACCACGCCAAGGTAACGGAAAAGGTCAGGGCATTCCTCATAGATAGACAGAGATAGATAGATAGATAGATAGAGCAGCTACTGGTGTGAACGCATCTTACATACTTAGGCGTTGATCATAGCTTAGGTGAACTGAACAGAGCAGCTACTAATGTGAACGCAGAACGGGTAACAGGTTCTATCTTTAGACTGCGGTTCCCACGACAGCCCCATCATCCCACATACCCTAACCACCAAGGCTTCAACTTTGTATTCTAAGCATGAAGTAAAAACACGCTAAAGAATTCACCTTCTTCGGGTAGTGTACTCTCCCGGCGATGAAGTGTCATTAACACCAGGCCACACTGATGACCATTGTTTTGACCGCCGTGGAGCTCTTGGGATGGCACATTGGGATCTTAACAGGGGCATATGGACAGGTGTGTGCGATGATGGTGCTGTCGTAGTAACTGCAGTGGGCTCAACATCCGAATGTGATGTTATGGATTCCGTCGGAAGGTAGGTTCTTTCAACTGTTCTGCATTCGTCAAAACTGGATTTAGGTCACGAGTTGTGCAAACAACTATCGGCGGAAATGTGAACCGTGTAGGCGACATTATTCCGTTCGAAAAGATTCCAAGTTTTGAAGTACCCATTTCACGCTAGAGGAATCACTCACAGTTTCGCTCCAATGAGCTTTCAAGAACACAGCATTCACAGCATTCATGGTGGTCTGCCCTGGGAACAGACGAAATACAGCCAATTTATTATTCCTCATCCGAAGACATGTTCGAGTAAGCCGACTATATTATTCAATTTTTTCGCTTTCAGCCAAACACCATAATAATCACGGACGAATGGAGAGCCTACAAAGTTTTTCATGAAATAGCTCATTACGAACACTGGACGATCGATCATTCAAAAAATTTCGTGGATCCTGATAACAGCATGATGCACGCGAAAAATATGGAAAATCTTTGGTCCTTTGCCAAGAAGCACTCTCATGCACTATCTGAATCAAACGAACGGCGGTTCAATTCACATCTTCAAAAGATCTGTTGGCGAAAATGAAATCCCGGAAACATGATCGGCAAACCGCTGTTAACCTTGCCTCATACGGAAATGTTGATAATATAATATATGTTGACATTATTGCACGCGTTGGTCATTCCGTTCATGTCTTGCGCCGAGATAGGTAGCTGCTCCGTCCGGTTGACTTAAGCCATGATCAACGCCTAATTATACCGCATTTATTCACCTTGATAGCTGCTGCGTCCAGTTGACTTAAATTATGCCAAACTGTGCTCCACCCTTAGACACTGATAACTGCTCCGTCCATTTGTCTTACCTTACGAGTTAAGCCAAACTGTGCTACATGTTCAGACACTTAAAACTGCCCCGTCCATTTGTCTCATCTTACCAGTTATGCCAAACACATAGGTGGACGAATGAAGTCACTGGGGACGAAAACGTAGGAATAGAATATTGAATTATGTATTTGATAAGTGTGGATGAATCTACAAACATCTGTATTTTTCTAGCACAGAATGTAGTCTTCGGTTTTCATGTGTTAAAGATGTTCTTCCGGATGATTGGAACCATGCATCAGATGAAATCTTCATCATCGTGTCGTTCATCGCATCTGATATCTGCAAGAAATATGTGTACGCATATATGAAGGAACTTACCTTCTTCAATTATATCAACAGGATAATCGTTCAAGTTGATGTTGATTCGTGCTTTCTTCGGCCCGTGTGCAAGCGGTGCACTGTCAGCGAACAGGCTTAAGTCGACATCCATTGCGGGTGGTGTGCGCGACTTGCTTCCTATAAGCACTGGGGAAGTGCGAACAATGGCTGAAGTAGAGGGAACTGACAAAAGTAAGGATTCAAAATGTGCACTCACTAGGCGACTGAGGTTGAAGCTGTTTGCCACAGAATGCACACTCGTTTATATCTGCCATCTGCATAACTTTGGAGTGAAAAATCAGCTGATGAGCACCACACCAATAACTGTCCATCTGCACGGGGTCACCGCAGTGTCCACACGGCAACCCCGATTTAGGCTTTTTTACCCACCTCGGTTGCACACCGCTGAGCTCAAGAGGAAGTCATTGCCGTGCGGTTGTTGCAGTCGTGCAGTTTTTGAAGTATATGATGCAGGGCTTTATAGTGGTGGTTGAAACTGGCCGCAGCAAATGACTGAAGCTGCGGGCCAGCCACCGCTCATGAACGAGGACATGACCTTCGGAAAAGAAATGAAAAACTACAAAAGACCTTACCGTGGGGGTAAAAATGTTTCCGAAACACCGACAGAACGTGTATGCACGGCAGCTACGTTGTACAGTTAAATGTTCATTCACACGTGCCCTCAACGCTATCTACGACAAAAGTGTCGCCATCATGTTGTACAGGAAGCTGCAATCTTCGAGGTGATTACCAGAGAACCGCTTACCTTGCATCAAGATATTGTTTCGAAATGGTGTCGTGGAATCGGTCCTTTCAGATATTTTCGGACAAGATAACTTGCAAATGTAGTCATTCTGTTCTTCTCGTACCAGTCAACATCCACAATCGCACCCATAGGTCGCTTGTATTTCGTACTTTCGCATCAGCCACTCACTGTGAATTCATATTTTCTGAATGGCGACGGCTGAGAAGTCTCTTGGGTGCGATCTCTTCTTCAACCTCACGTTTGCGTTTTCTAGCCTATTATTCGTTCGATTGCCAAAGTGGACAACACTGCCTTGCGCATGGGTGGTCAACTTCGGCTTGATGTACAGCCAATTGCACAAAAAATAATTCAGAAACTTCCTATTTGTTCGGCCGATAATATACTAATCTCGTTTGAAACTACGGTAAACAGTGCAAGAATGCAACCTTCTCTTCCTCGTTGTCTGCCGTAGCCATTCGGTAGAAGAGAAAACGACTGTAAAAAGAGTTTTCTTTTAACAAATATGACGGACGAATTTTTCCCACTTACATGCTTACGTACGGCATCACGTACATGAACATAACACAACAGGATGTCGTAACCGAATACCACGTGCTGCATTCACTTGCGCAGCCATCTTATCCACAACAAATGTCTTCACTGCAATGTGATCGCCCATCATTTTACAAAATATTTCGAAAAGTCTACGTAGTGAAGCATACTTTTCACTACGAACGTATCCGTAAATCACTGGTCGGCCGTGTCCCATACCGTCTGCTACAAGGAAATGATATAGCTTCCAGCTTCGAAAGTATGAGGAAATATGAAATGACATACTTGTGCCTGTTTATCCCGTGGGTGGCATCCGCATTCACAACATTCGAGAAACGTCAGAAAAGTTCGACCTGCTTTCGCCGGGCAAAGCAGATATGCATATATATATGTTGCCGTTATCCTGCATAGTGCGCACCACACCTTTTGCACTATCTACCGACAGCACCTCATCAAGATTCTCCAATGTTTCATGGCCAATCTTACGTAACAGACTCACTTGACATTGCGGGCTTTAACTGGCGGCGGATGTTTCCACTGCCAGCGGTTATGATAAACTTCCCCTGAACACTCGCCACGTACTGTTGAACGTCAGCAGTTGGTGTTTGTACTGAAACAGACTTCTGCCTTCGTTCAGTTCACCGATGGTGAGTTCACGATTCGTAGAATGGGAATCATATAGCAGACGATTGAGAAGGTGGTTGTGCTCCAACTTGAAAGAGCTCATAGCCAAATATGTATCTCGTCGGATCACATGAGATCGTGATCTGCAACGTGCGTCGCGAGAACTGATTTGTTAAGACTAACAACAGTTAACCCACTATACACGTCGCACAGCCCTGCAAACACTCCAACGTCTTTTGTACTTCGTACAACGATAATACATCTGCACGGTTTTCAGGAAACCATATTACTTCACCTTATCGTACTTCGAAGCAGTTTTCGACCTACGGCTCGTCTCACGAACGTAAATAACGCACACCTCGTCCATGTACCTCTGAAGACACTCCTGAAACTGTGAGAAAGTACGAAATTCGCGATCTTCAAACATCGCCTCGAAAGTCGTGATATAATCCAACTCCTACAAATAAAAAATAAAAAACTGAAAATAAAGTAACAGACAAATGACAAGCATGTAAAAATAAATTGAGAACAACCCCAGCATTCTTGTGTTAACATTGCCACACGCAATCGACCACAACAACAGCGGCTATAACGATTTTCGAAAAACAATTGCGATGTGGGGGTCCTCAATTAATGGTCAGTTAAAACAAAGGCACATGAGTCCATGACGCAAGTTTCGACGGCTTCAATTTCTACACCAGATACCAAGCTAATAAAACGATTTTTTCAGGAAAACAATTTTCCCGAACACGACAGCTCAGAAACTCACGTTCTACGATTAGCATTCAGAGGCCGTGGAAGACCCGTGATGTATGGTTACGCTAGGAGTGAAAAGTACGCTTCCATCCGTCGTTTGTTTGAGTTATTTCGTGATGTGATGGGGGGTCACATACCTGTTAGGACATTTGTGACGGACAAAATGGCGGCGCAAATGCGAGCAGCACTAGTCGTGTATGGGTGCAACATAATGCTATGTTATTTCTATGATCGAGATGCCGTGAGGAAACACGTAGGTTGGTGTCGTTAACCCAATAATCTCCGTTTAGACCAAAGCATTTAGAAGTCGCTACTTGTTTCATCGTATGTCAACTATGGACAACTTAGAAGAGTGAGTGAAAAATTTAGTCCATTTGCGTTTCAGGTTCAACCAAGATATTGAGTTAATCAGACGCACGGACCCGAAGTGTATGAACTACCTAATGTGCAATTGGCTTTATATAATGCCTAAGTGGGCCATCCATGCACAATCAGACGTTGTTCACTTCGGAAACCGAACAAACAACCGTCTGAAGAATGCCAATGGGCGACTTAAGAAGCGCACCCATCCACGGGACCACTTAGCCACGACCACCAGTAAAATTTGGTCCCACAGTGAGTGGCTAATGCGAGAGGTTGGGATGCAGTGCACCCATGGTTGTAACAGCCGTGAGGTGGTTAACGTAGACGTGTATGTCAAAAATATACTGTCTCGGCTTACGACGTTCGCCAGTCATCTGGTGTTAAAGCATCTCGGAAATCGTGCTCCCCTACTGCGATTTGAACAACAAGACGAGTTCAAGGTAACAGCACCTTATGTGATATCAATTTGTAGTTTCGAGTGAGTCATGAGGGTGCACAGTACGCTGTAGACATCACTGATGGCACGTATGAGTGCAACTTCTACCGATCCATGTGGTTACCATGCATTCACATGTTGCACGTCTTCAAAAAGGATTTATATCCATACAGTGAGTTGTTGTTGACGAAAACCGCATTTTTTCTAGGTCGTTTTCCAATCCATCGACGGTGGCTCGCTGAATACAACTTGTCTAAAAGCAGCATGTTCCGCCGAGAGGTAACTGTCGCTGTTACCAATCCATTTTAACCGGATTATAAAATGCTGCATCTGGGGTTGGCGAAGCTGCGGGATGTAAATCCCAGGACTGGCAGCCGTATTTTCAAGGCTATTATAGCTTTCATGCACCAGTCCATCGCGAAAGCTAAGATGGCCTTACCACAGACTGACTTCCCTTTTGTTCCGTCGCGCAGTACGAAGCAGCCAAGATGGGAGAAGAACGTTAACATGCGGGTGCCCTGTGGATGTTGTGGGGATCCTGTTAACATGAATGGTTACCGATGCGACAGCTACCGACTAATTTTTCACTTAGAATGTATGAACAATACTGGTTTATCGCACTGTCCTTTCTGCAATGGACAACTGCTACCCCATCACCAGGCACGTTGTTATTTCATGAACTATGTGGTTTTAGTTGGATCCACCCCAAAAATTTCACTGCCTCCGACGTTTAAACCGAAAAAGAGACCTCGTCCACCACCCGTAACCACTGATGACCCAGTGACGTCGGACGATGAGTTCCGTGTTGTAAATCCGCGCAAACGGGCCCAAGTGAAAGTAATACCAAGTGATATCACGGACGTCATTGGTTCTGGTAAGCTACGCCACGCCTCTGAAGTTACCTAACTCTTAATTTTAGAAATGAACACAGCACGAGGCGGACTTTTACTGGAGCAGAACGGAAAGAAACAATGCTGCAGAAAACCACTTGGAATGTTGCACATAGTGATGTACTTGTAATAAATGAATTCCAACACTTCCGTTTTATTGTCGTTGTGACTATAGGGTGCAGGTGGGCTGACTGTCGAGCATAGACGTCAGTGCGTTCAATTGTAGACCTGTGAGTTTCAACATAACATGTGGTACATAATACTTCATAATTTCACCCAATTCTTCTCCACCGTATTGTCAAACCAGCTTATGCCCGAATAAAGTGAGCAGTAATTGTGGTAATCAGACGACAGAATAAAGCTCACATTGTGCCCGAAAGCCACCTACTGCAGTCGTATCTACCTGCCCACGGTGTCTCCTAATACCTGGTGTTCCCAGTTCCATATGGTGTTGATTATACAACCTCACATGTAAGTCAGGTATCATCAACAGTTTAATGGGTTATTGAATGCACAATTTACAGAAAAATATTGTACAACTTATATTGTGCACGTTTTTTATTCTTTTATTGCCAAAACATTTTAAATTAACCGGCCTGAATTTCAGCTACCTCGTCAACGCATTTTTCTTTCGAAATATCGCAATTCCTTAACGTCCCTGTTAAAAATGTTTTAGCACATCAAACCAAACTGTTTCCCGACAACAAAATGAGCACATTTAATGTTTTACGATATACTCCGTCAATTAACATTTAGAACATATCGAAACTCACATGTTAATAATCTACCCAAGAGAGCATTTACTCCCTGTCGATAGGTTTCAGCATCAATTATCCGTAGGGAGTAAAAATCTGTCGTCAAACAGTGAATTATTAAGAGATCCATAAATGCGTGGCAGTAATTCGACAGTATCGCTCAGTAATTTGGAAATCGTTGATTTCCGCGAGAAAAATTATCACGAGTCTTGTGTAGCAGGCGAGCCAGACGTTCTGACCTCGTGTGCGCGTTACACTCGTGAACCAACTTTGAGCAACGTGGAGATACCTGGGAACAGCGTTCTTCTGAAGCGAAGGTTCCAATGATAGTCATGTGAAAGGATACAACAGAAACAAGCGTGAACCATAGATCCAGTAAGACATGCATATGTAGAGTTTTCATTATTTTTTACTTCATTTTGCTAACATTGCGTAACTGCTGCATCAGACCACATTGTACATTTGTGTTTGACTTGAGTAAAAACAGCAACACAACACGTTTTCGAACAAACTCTGCTACACGCGCTTGCTGGTTCTTCCTAGGACGCCGGTGGGTGCCGTCCAGTTTAAAACATCCTATTTGTTGGATTAACTTTCAGCACTGTTACTTCGCATCCTCAGCTACGCTTGGAACAATCCGCGTACTTTCCAGCGTCATTGGACGCCTCACGAACATTTTCAATCTTTGGTGAGTCCATTCCTTGACTTCACACATCATTGTTGTTTCGAGAACTATTGTAGTTCATACATCTGTTCCACTATACACACGACTTACAAAATTTAAAACAAAAGTGGCGCCAACAACACGACAGCGCGATATGCTACACTTGTGTAACATGCAAGCTGGCTGTCTTAACTATGGTTATCCGTTACGCCTGCGGACCAACGTTAAGGGCAACGCAGAGGCGCCGGGTTACAGCGTTTTTTTCAAAGTAGAGGGTTCCAGCAACAATCCTGTAAAGGGAAACAACACGAACAAGCATGAACCAAAGACCCAGTAGGCCGTGCACACGACTTAAACAAACGATAACTAAGGCGGCGCCCACAATACAGCAGCATGCTCCATCACCAATTCAAATTTGGCTCGTGCACTCCTGCTGGTTCCGGTCGCACAGTACACTTGAAGTGTTTGTTTCAGCCGCTCATTAGTTGGTTTGTCCTTTATTTGGCGCCAAGTCTGAAAATATGAACGATGGTTGTCGTGATGGTAAAAAAGCATTGTCCTTGGAAGTAGTTTTTCATGTTCGATTAATGGCTCAATTTCCTATGTTTTTAAATGACGTTATGTACGTAGATTTGATTTTACACGATGGATTATCTACAGGGATACATTGATCTATTGGAGGCCCGGAAATTTTCTATCTTCATTGAACTTGAAAATTGTTTGGAAGAATATATGAAAGACGGCAATTGTTTAGTTCGCCTGTATGGCGCTTCAAGGTCGAGACGAGTTAAAAACGGCCATTTAGGCACAAAAGGAGATTTCTCAAAGTTTTCATGAAATATTAAAACTCATATTACGAAAGAAATATATAGATTCCATCAAGTATGATAATTGTGTTGCAGTGAGAAAACTCAGCTATACCTCAAAATTTTCCATATTCGCACTTTTGTTGAGAGAAATGTGACGCCATTTTTTCGATAAAAGAATCAGGTTGGTTTTCGAAATCGATTTTATGTTCTGAGAATGGTTTCGTCGACATTTTCGTGGTGAAATACGTAATCCCATTGTGCAGAAACGCTCATCTTCGTGTGGTTTCGAAGATATAATCGAATTTCTAATTTTCGACCACGTTGCGTTTGCATTGCATTGTGCGTAAAATCTCGCAGTAATTCCTAATAAAATGTATGCCGCCACGTTTGTTGGTTAGTTATTCATCTGAATTATATATTCAGCCTGTTCTCCGGATAGTATCTCTGGTTATAAAAGGGCTACGTTGTGACGTGGGTGTTTCTACCTACGGTATGGTGTTAACATGGGTAACACGTCCTACTCTTTCATTAACAACGTGTGTATTGTTTTCTTTATTGCTTATCTACCATGCTTGAATGTAGCTTGCCATGTGTACGTGATTCAGTGCTCACTTACTGACAGGTAATGACCAACGTTGATGCTCGTTACTTATCCGACGAAAACAGTGATTCCTACTTCTACCATTCCAGCGACAATCCTTCTATCCTCGTATCATGGACGCTTATGCTTCCGATTACTGTTGGTCTATGTTTTCGCTGGATGCAGGCTTCATGGACGGCTGCCAGTATGTTATTACATTTATGGCCAGAACTAGAGGAGATCATTTGGACTTATTCTCAACGGTTAAAATACACGTTTATTCTGTTATCTGCCGTGTTATTCTTATCAACGTCGATCATAGCTTAAGTCAACTGGGCGGAGCAACTGATGGCGTGAATACATGTGGCATACTTGGGCGTTGATCATAGTTTAAGTCAACTGGGCGGAGCAACTGATGGCGTGAATACATGTGGCATACTTGGGCGTTGATCATAGTTTAAGTCAACTGGGCGGAGCAACTGCTAACGTTAATACATGCGGCATACCGGCGAGCTACACAATTGCCTGAAGGACTACAGTGTTTTATACGTGCCTGGTTTAAGCAAAAAATCAAGCAGTAGTCGCCTGCAGTATGATAACCTGAGTGTGAGTACTACCGAGATTGCGTGGTAGTTAGCCTGCCAGTGTCTCAAATACAAGCGACGTAGGAGCAAAGGCCGTTAATTACGACGCATTTAATGAGTTCAGTCCACATAATTTCCATAGCACAGTTTCCTTGATACATGCTTCCAATCACGCTTCAACGTCATTAGGAGGAAAACCATGTTGATTTTTAGTGCTTTTACATTAGGGCACATCCACTACCTAACTGCCTTCCTGTACGATGCGCAATCAACAAATCGTCGGCTCACTGCAAGCGAAATGAACGACTCCGGGTATTTGTTCCAGCTCACCACTTCATCTACTGAGTTGGAGAAGTATGCTACGGATATTTATGGCAGGTATACAACGACTATGAATATTTGCAACATCCGTCATCGGTTGAAACCTCCGACAATAAGTAAGTGGTTTTATATACATTGAGATTGCAGAAAATTTGCCTCAAATTCTTCATCATATGGAGAAAAAACGGCGTGCTACGTGTCATCAAAGACGACAGTAGCAGATACACGTGCATATGTTTCGTACGGAAGCAGAAGGTGCAGTTGTTCAGACGTTTCCCTGATGTGGTCAACGTCGGTGCCACGCATGGAACCAGCTGTCAAAAATAAGTCCTCTATCGGTTCACATTCGCGATTGTAGTTTGAAGCTACATCTGTTTATCGTCACAAACGGAATGGGCCATGGACGACCCGTGATGTATGGCTACGTTCGGAGTAAAAATTACGTTTCCCTGCGTCGTTTGTTTGAAACATTTCATGATGTGATGGGGGACCACATACCTGTGAGAACGTTTGTGATGGACAAAGTGGCGGCTGAGATGCCAGCAGCACAAGTCATGTATGGGTGCGACAAAGTTTTGTTATTCTCATGTTCGTGATGCTGTGAGGAAACATGTATATTGGTACAATTAACCCCATAATCACCATTTAGATAACAATTCATTCACAAGTCGATATTTGTTTCAACGCATGACCACTTGTGACAACCTAAAATAGTAGGTGAACATTTCTGTCTATTTATGGTTGAGGTTCGACCGAGATCTTGCAACAATCAGACGCACGGGCCCGAGGTTTATTAACCATCTTATGTGCACTTGGCTTTATATAAAGCCTTACTGGATCATCTATGCCTAACCAAGTGTTTTTAACTTCGCAAACCGAACAACCTACTGTCCGGAACATGCAAGTTTGCGATTTAAGATGCGTACTCACCCACGAGATCGGTTAGCCACGGCCACCAGTAGAATTTGGTCCCACAGTGAGGGGCTAACGCGGGAGTTTGAGATGTAGTGCAGCTACGATTGTGACCACCGTGAGGTAGTTAGCGCCGATGTGTACGCGAAAGATATACTGTCTTGACTAACAACGTTCGCCAGCCAACTGGTGTTGAAGCGTCTCAGTGGGCGTGTTCCACTATTGCACTGTAAACGACCAGAAGAGTACAAGGTAATCGCACCCTATGTAATATCATTTATTAGCTTAGGGTCGGCCATAGGGGTTTAAAGTACACGGTGAACATTAGTGATGGCACGTGTGAGTGCAACTTCAACCGGCCCATATGGTTACCATGCATTCATGTCATGTCTGTCTACAAAAAGACTTCTATCCATATAGTAAGTTGTTGTTAACGGAAACCTCATTTGTACTAGGTCGTTTCCCAATCTATCCACGGTGGCCCGCAGAATACAATTTGCCTAGAAGCAGTATGTTTCACCAAGAGGTAACTGTTGCCATTACCAATCGGTTTCAAACGGATTAGAGTGTGCAGCAGCAGAGGTTGGCCAGGCTGTAGAATGGAAACCCCAGTGTAGGCAACCGCGTTTTCAAGGTTGTCACAGCTTTCATGCACCAGTCCATCACGAAAGCTAAGACGGACTTACCACAGACGAACATCCCAGTTGTTCCGTTGTGCAGTGGGAAGCAGCCAATATGGGAGTAGAATGCTCATATGGGGTTGTCTTCCGGATACTGTGGCGAACCTATCAACACAAATGATTATCGATGTGATAATGACCGATTAATTTCCATTCAAAATGTTTGATTTAAGCTGATATATCACACTGCCACTTCTGTGCTGGGTAACTGCAACAGCCTGAGCAGACACGGCATTATTTCACGAACTATTCGGGGCAGTTGTTTAGTTTGCCAGTATGGTGCATCAAAGCCGGAACGAAATAGAAATGGCCATTCAGGCGCGAAAAGAGATTTTTCAAATTTTTCATGAAATATTGAGTCGCATATTACTCATTATTATATTAGATTTCATCGGGTATAACAAGTACAAGCTGGTCAGAAAGGTCTTTTGTGAGGCATGGTCTCTGAACTAACATGTTTAGTCCTGAATTACCTGATGTTGTGCAACATCGTCGCAACGAACCTCCATCATTTTCAAGAATTTTGCTCAATAACCAGAGTGTACGAATGCGTCGCATACTTGGTTTGGATGATGGATCTGCCCACCGTAGGCACGTTCGTTGAACTGCTTATAACTTAACTTTCTCTGCCTGTGCGGTGTCTGCTATTGATACCGGTGGTTCTGAATTTATTCCGGGTTGAAGTCCCTTAACTGAAAACTATCCGCAGGGAATTAATGTTCACATGGATAAACCGTTATTATGTGAGTTTGTAATATTTTCTCCGTAATAATTGACGAAATATGATGAAGAGCAAGAAATTTGCCGACTTTTCTGTGGAAAATAAGCTTGTTTTAATGCGTCAAGCACTTTTTATCAAGAACGTTGAGGAATCACGATATCTTAGCGAAATACGCTGACGAGGTGGCAAAACTTTGGACATTGGTTAATATATTTTTTTCTACCGAAAGAACAATCAATGTGCACAATTTAAGTTGTGAATTATTTTTCTTTGAATTGTCCCTTTGATAATCTCTGAAACAAATGCTGACAGCTGAATTAATTGTGAGGTTGTATAATTGACACCACGTGGGAATAGCTGCGTGTAATTGCTAGACCGTAAATATCTCCGTTATCTTTTGGTTAAAAATTATCCGCTAGCTTCTGAAGTTGTTGAAATTAGCTGACATGTTTCACTTCCTAAAATCTTAGAATTCTGTTGCCCGAAGATTTTTTTGTTTGATTCTTACGAAGACGTAAGCAAGGAATGTGCGGTAGTTCAGAGACATACGGATAAATGAGAAAACGAAACAGAGTGGCATTCCACGTAATGAAAGGTAGAATATGATGAAAATCGATGTCACAGACCTGGAAACCCATGCTTTTGTTGAAATTTGGATGAAATTAAGCCGGAACGCGTGATTATAATTTCGACAATCGAACTGTTGTTGAAACGTGAGTACTGTGCTTTTTACAGAACTGTAAACGTGAGGAACGACTATAAAGCTATTTTAACCTAGAACAATGCTCTAAAACTGGACAAATAATTTGCATGTTATTTGTTACATTCGCCATCTTTACCATTCGTTGGTACCATTGTTGTCAACTTTTCCATGAAATCCGGATGTACGCTGCAAGAATCACGCTGAAGAACACTCCCAGCTGGAGAGATTATGACACTTATAACGGCAATTGTGCAATTCGCCGGTATGGCGCTTCAATGTCGAAACGAGTTAAAAACGGTCATTTAGGCGCGAAAGGAGATTTTTCCAATTTTTCATGAGATATTAAAACTCATATTACGAAAGAAATATAAAGATTTCATCAAGAAAGGCGCGTGTTTCGAAAAAGGCCAGTTAGTATTGCGTACAAGTATATTTTTCATTTATATCAAATACCCGCTCTAATTAGCTCATTATTTGCTCCTTTCTGTTACTATTAATTGCTTTTAAACGTTCTGAGCATTATGTGTTCAAAACAGGAGTATTTTAGCATAATGCCCACTAAGTCAACTAGTATTCGTAAATTGTCAGTTGCCAGGCGGTCAGCCTCATGCAAAAAAGCGTGTTGACAACGAACAGAGGCATAAAATCCATAGGCACCACGACCAACACCTGTTCCACTGCTGCTCTCGCTAAGGAGCCAAAATCCGCTGTCAAAGCGGTAATTTCAACAGTAATTGTGTTAGCCCCTTACAAAGAAGGAACAACACTGAGATCTGTTCAGTTCCTATTACCGGTGTATTTTCAAATCAGGTTAAATAAATAACGGACCTAGAGGCTGAAATGGCGAAAATTCACAGTAAGTATGAGCAGCTTACCAACATTTTGCACCGACTGAATGCAATAGTTAGCATTCTAACTGCCCCAGTTAGCACCCATCCCAAGACTACCACCTCTGGTCATAAACATCTCGTAGCTGTTAGAATTTTTATTGATACAATCGCTACTGAACTGCACAAACGGATAGACTGTGCGAGTAAAGTGGTTGTGTTTAACGTGCCTGACAGAATACCTTTGCTCTCCGTGAAAAACGTCTTACTCAAGGCTAGTAGGATGGAAGACCAGGACTGCCATTGTCTGAGACTTCGCAAAAGGGTACAGCAAAAATGCTGTCCACTGTTATTGCAGTTCATAAATGAACTTGTATCGAATGAGTTCGTCAAAAACCAGACCAAATTATACGTGTCACGAATATTAAGTCGATAAAAGTGTTTGGTGACAAGACACCAACGGGAAATATTAAGAAACAATAGTTTCCAAGTGAAAAAGAACTCGAGTAACAAAGTCGACAACCTCATTGACTTAACCATTGATGTAGACTGTTCCACAACTTCCCTAGATCAGCAAGTCGTAACTGACAACACCGTTACTATGTTCATCAAGGAGGATACTGAAAAACAAATCACGTCCAGCTCTGTTGACGTTAGGCGCGGTCAAGTATCTCCAGTGAAACCCATGGTTAGTGCCAAAAATACCTCTCCTATTCATCAACGATTCCCTCCACGAACCGAGACATTGACTGAAATGAGTCCTGAGCATAAGGTGTCCAAAGTTCTGCACATTGTTAGGGGTAATATTCAAAAGTTCAAGAACAAAGACGAGGTTGGACAAGCAAATCCATCCCCTTCTTACTGTAGGCATTCCCCTCCATTACCTGAAGCGATTGTACATGCCAACCGCAGACCCAAAACGCCTACACAGGTCTCCAAGCCAGCATTGAAATCTGTACGGTACCTACTAGAGAACAATGTTCTAGACTTGCAACATACGGGTAAATCAGCGGTACTTCTTAAACGCTACGTATTTGGTTGTATGAACCACATTTTAAGAGATAATGCTTCGCAGACGAAAATGAACAACTGGTCTTCTGCTACTTTCAAGCCAATCCACAACTATAATAGGTTTAACACTTTCCATGCACTACGCAATAACTCCACAATACCTAATTCTTCTATCCAAAATTTGAATACTCCTAGTAACCAAATTCCTAACGTATGTACTCCGTCAGGTACATCACTACCTGGCTATATAACTGGCACAAATGTCCTCCTAGCAGTGACATGACTGACTTCGTAAGGGTGATAGGTCATGTATCAAGCATACCTTGTGAATACAGACTAATAGGTGGTGACTAAAACATGCCAAATATCTCCTGGACCTCATTCACAGCTCTTGCAAACCAGGCTGATTTTCTTTCATGCATTCAACTGAATGGATGGAACCAACATGTCTTAGCGCCCATCAGACAGAAACATATTTTGGATCCTATATTCACCACAGTTATCTCGCCCGTAGAGATATCCGTTCTGGAACAATCTCCAATAAGTGACCATAATATCAACAAGTGTCAGTTTGGCTTCAGTACAGTTATCAAACCCAAAGTTGTATTCTACCGTCCGATCAAACATATCGCTTGGAGTACCATCTCCTCCTTACTAAGTTCCTCAAATTGGAATACATCCTTTATACATCGGCCCCAAAAGTAACAACCGAGGAATGAATCAACAACTTCCAAGTTTGTATCGATATTCTGGCCCCATAAAGTCAAAACGCGTTGATTCTTGTGTGCGAGGTAGAATCATAACTGCAAAAGAGACTGGCAAACTTAAGTCACGTTAGTCGATGCACAGAAGAACACTGGACCTCTCCCTAGTAATGCAAATGAGCAGTATGTTTAAACATGTAGAATACAAAACGCAACTGCGTTATGCGAACGAAGAAAAGCTTGCGCTTGACAGTGTGCAAAGGTGCATGAGACTAATGCAACTGATGAGACGGAGAAATTCCATGAGGGACCCTCCTATGAAAGTTATCACTCTCAAAGATAATACGGTTGTCGATGACCCAGTTGAAATATGTGAACTCTTCAACTCACATTTTGCTGCTGCGTTTAGTGTGGAGAGCACAGCATTATCCGTTATCCCGCTGAAAACACCAAAAGCTCTGTGCAATATTTCGATTGATGTTAGAAATATCCGCTCACAGCTGGCTGCTATTAAACCCACAATCCACCCTGGACCAGATGGTATTCCACCAATCGTCATCGAGCAAGAAGGTGAGGATGTACCCATCCTCTTACTAAATTTGTTCACGCTATTACTTCTATCCAGCACTTTCCCTCTCCAGTGGAAAAAGTCAATCATAATGCCCCGCTACAAAATTGGCCCAAGACAGGGAATTAGTAACTATCGTCCAATAAACCACACACCAATCTGCTCAAGAATGTTTGAAAGAACAATAAAAGCGCCCATCGTCGAATTCTTAAGGTCACAAAACCCTATAAACCATTTGCAGCACGGCTCCCTTAGTAAGCGCTCTTGCATGACATGTCAATTGGAATTTTTAAACCATATATTGGTAACTGTTGATGCAGGGAATGCAGTCATTATCATACTCCTAGACATGCAGAGGGCCTTTGATCGTTTGCCCCACAAGTGCCTGTTAATAAAAATAGCAACCCTTGGGATACAAAAACCCCTGTACAGCTGGATTTCTTTATATCTCGAAGGCCGAACCCAAACTGTCAAAATCGGAGAGCACTGCTCAATGCCAAAACCAGTGACTGGTTGGGTGATTCAAGGAAGCGTTCTGGGACTACTGTTCTTCCCCATGTATATAAATGACGTGTGCGATGTTATTAAGCATGGAAAACCTTTTTTCTTTGCTGACGATATCAAAATCGTTTACACATTCCACCAGCCCCACAACCTCGCCTTGTGTCTACAAAATATACCGCACAACCTAGCATCTTTGGAGTCGTGGCGCAAAACATGGCTCATGACGTTCTCAAAAATCAAATCTAACATTATCACCTATGGTTGTCAATTGCTCAATGGGTCCGTCTCACTAGACGGTCATCATATTGACACCGCCACATCCGTTCGATATCTAGGAATATGGTATTCAAACTCCTTCAATTTCTCTAATCAAGTACGCTTCCAGGTAGCGAAAACGAAAAGAACAATAGGCTGTATCAAAGAGACATTCGGTCTACCGGATGCGACGCTGGCTGTTTACGAAATGTGCGCTCGACCTCAACTTGAGTATTGTACCTACATTTACCGCCATCTACGCAAATCCGGTAAGCTTGTTTTAGAAAATCTTCAGAGATCATTTACCAAAAGCTTAATAGGATGTTCATCGTCACTCACCTATAGTGAACGTTGTCAAACAATTGGTATTGATCCACTTTGGTTACGAAGACTGAGGTTTAATCTCACACTTCTGTATAAACTGATACACTCGGACGCCATCACCACAGCGTTCGCCGTTCGGTTCCAACACAGCTCTCCATATAAGCTAAGAAATGTAGGTTCCACTTTGCCAACCCTTCATTGTAAAATATTCCTATATTTGAAATAGACTTCCGAATGAAATCAGAGCCAGTAACAGCATTCAGCATTTTAAGAAGGGCCTGGACAGCTTGCTTACATCATTAAAAATAATGTCAATCATTAAACTTTGTATATCTTCTGATGACTTTTTTGAATGTGGTCCAGATAACGTTTAGCCGTCAGCAGGATAAACGAATGTACCCATCTTTACTATCAGATTTTCATTTGAAACAGCTTGCCTGGACCTGCTTACTGCGTATCCACCGATTCCTCACACGTCATCTAGCCTATGATTTATTACGCACTCACGAAACCGCATCATTTTATTCATATGCGCCACTCATATAAAGTTGTACTTAAAACAAAAAGAAAAGCAAAAAGGACTATATCTCACATATACACTTATCTACATATATACGCCCATTCGTAATAACCTGTTCACCTTGGTAATCAGTCAGGCTATAACTCATTATAGCCGATATTTACTGTTTGCTTAGCCAACATACAAACTCTCTCCACAGAAACTGTTTAAAAATACTCTCCCTCGTTCACCTTATGTAATATCATTGTAACGTTAATTCACATCGTGCGTTTTCTCCCCTGCCTCAAACGCCTTCCATTAACCACTGGTAACTGTTGCGTACTATGAAATATTTACTATACCTTGAACATTGATCCTATAAAGCAAACGGACGTCGAATATACATAATAAACTCATTGCAACCTCAATTCATATTGTGTTGTCTTTGCTGCCCCCTAACTCTCCTCGTTAACCACCTAGTAATCATTATGTTCTATGAAATATATATCCTTGCTTAACCGATAACCCTATAAAACAAACTGACGTCAAAACTTCGGACAGAGTTTGAATTATCACGTGATAATCAGTCTAGAAGTAGCTTCTGGTTACCCAATTATCGCAGAATGCCATAAAAATAATTTGCCAATATTATATACTTTATTGGAAAAACACAAAAATATTGATATCGCGTAAAGTTTTGTCAAAAATATAACATTTACATCAATCTTCATATTACATGTGATTACTTCATATTTTCTCACTTAATACATGACGCTGCGCCCTTTTTCTTGTTCCCAAGGGTATTCATATTGCAAGGAAAATTTTCGAGATGAATGGGGCTCAAAACCCCATATTGGCCGAGCGACTAGTGAGATTTTCAACTTTCCAAGGTTTTCCAGCAGTCATCGCGATCCCGCGCTGGAGTGTGCTCAAGTATTTGCCGAATTTTGGAATTTCCTGTCCTCCTTCGTCCAAACTGATTTATTTCAACATGTTTGCGGTCGAAGTTTCGTCAAATGACGTCAAAATCCCTCGAAGATTCGTTAGCATGTACTTCCCGACTTGACCTTAAAATATTTGAAACGTCGTGTAATGTGCGACCGAAACCAGCAATCGCGCACTAGTTGAATTTGAATTGGTGACGGAGCGTGCTGCTGTGTTGTCGGTGCCGTTTTAGTTGTCGTTTGTGTAGGTATTTGCATGGCTTACTGGGCCTTTGGCTCATGCATTTTCTTGTTGTTTCCCTTTACAGGATTGTTGCTGGACCCCCCTACTTTAGAAGAACGCTGTCCCGTGGTGTCTCCACATCGCCCCAAAGTTGGTCCGTAAGTGTAGCGGACAATCGGAGAAAAAACAGCCGGCTTGCATGTTACACGTCGTCCTTACTTAAACTTGTAGAAGGTAAATTAATGTAACATCTTATTTTTTGGACTGAATCCGTGGAACGGAGGTACTACCTTCTTTCATTATGTGTGAATCGAACGTTGTAAACTGTGACTATTTTCCCTCTGATTACGTCTTTTTTGTCAACAGATTTCATGTTTGTCTTGTTATATATCCACTTATTGCTTTGTACACCATGTAGTTATCTGACATGATCGCGCACATTCGAGCGTGCTTCTCACAAATGCGTTGAGAAAATATTTATTATTATTATTATTATTATTATTATTATTATTATTATTATTATTATTATTATTATTATTACTTCGAGACCTGCAATGCCACTCGCTGACCGACATGCTGTTTTCAGTCAGCTACACAACCTCTCGCACGCTGGCATTCGCGCCACCGTTAAATCGGTAACAGATTGGTTTGTCTGGTCTAAGATTAACTAAAACGTTCGTAGTTGGGCACGCACTTGCTTACAGTGCCAACGCTCCAAGGTGCATAGGCTTATAAGGAGCCCAATCTCTTTATTCGGTCTTCCAGATGCCAGGTTTACGCACGTCTACTTAGATTTAGTTGGATCCTTGCCGCCTTCGTGTTCACATCTTAACTCGTGTTGACGGATTTTCGAGATGGCTGGATAACATCTCATTAAAAAATTACTCCCCGGTGGCTGTCGTGAATGTCTTCTTTGAGCGTTGGGTGGCCATCTATGGATGCCCTGCAACCAGTACGACAGACCGCGGTTCGCATTTCGAATGTTCAACATTCGAAGCTATGGCGAACTTTCTTGGACGCCGGCGCATTCGTACCATGGCATACCATCCGTCCCCGAATGGCCTAGTGGAACGCTTCCATAGACAGCTTCAGGCTTCGCTTTGTGCCACCACTAATCCTGCAGGAAGTGAGGCCCTTTCTTCCGTCCTTCTGGGGATCCAAAGCAAGTTGAAAGCTGACAGTTAATGCACCCCGCGAGAATTGGTCTATGGCTGCACACTGCGTCTGTCTGGGGAATTTGTTTCGCCTTCTCCATTTACTTCTTCTCTTCCTTTGACTTTTGCTTCTACTTCATCTCGATATGAGCTGCACATCCAACCCACACCTCTCCGTGAACAAAATAGGCTAGTGCAACTGCGCGGGGATTTGGCCACCTACTCACACGTGCTCGTCCGTTGTGGCGGTATGCGCAGACCACCTTAATCACCCTAATCGGGCCTCTACAAAGTGCTTCGACAAACGCCAAAGCACTTCATAATCGACCGTCATTGTCGCCACGACACCGTTTCTGTCGATCATCTCAAAGTCGCCTATGTAGACGTCGACGTTGCCCGGGTTTCTCTGCAGCCATCCGTGGAGGCCCCCGTCCGACACCGCCTCCTTCGCCGAATACCTCCACATTACCTGCCCCAAGCTACACGCGATCAGGAAGTCGCGTTCATTCTCCCGCATGTTTCGTAGAAGTTGTTTACTACGCGTAATTCCCCCCCCAGTAACCTTTTTATTTTAGTAATATAAAACGCAAAACACAAAAACGACAAAGAACATTTTGCACACCATGAAGTGCTGTACCACAAGCGCTGGAAGGTTACCCTGTGAGCCTGTTTATAGTTTTTGTTTGTCGGGCACTTATTTTCTCTTTACATTTGGTCATGAAGTTGGGTTCGTAAGTGATCCCCAGAATTACACCGAGCTACTTCAGTTTGAGTTTTGAGAGCGGAATGTCTGATTTGTGGATTTGTTTTCCTCATTAGCTTACGAAATTTGGTTTGTTAGGCTACTTCAAAACACACGGGTTGTACATATCGAACAGTATCTCTTTTAAGGATCCGTAGAAAAGCGAATTGGGTGAATGAGAGATTGACAAGTAGGTTCAAGCTATAAGAACCTCCGTCGATCATGTTGAGGATGTCAGCGAATCTCCTTTTCTCCTTCGGCTCCCTGTTGGCAGGGTACCATGTCTCGAGGCGCTCTGAATGGTCTTCGATACTTATCGACAAAATATGAACATTCAGAGTTCCAGGCGGAAAGAAATCCATCAAAAAGCGTTATAAAAGAATGCGAAGTCGATTGTGGCTGTTTTAATAATATAAAAATAGAGCGATTGACTTAGCATGAACACAAAGCTAGCTTCGACAGAATTGTATTAACACCTCGGACTCGAGGCACCCAAGCTTCTACCTCCTGAGCACTAATGTACATATGTTCATTAACGATGCAATAAAACAAAGATATTGAGAAATAGGTTTGGTTGTAATTACAAGTTATCTTTTCAACTGCACCATAGCTCTGGCCTACAGAATCGTATTCAAGAAGGGATTCGATTAGATATCTTTTCAGGCCGTTGAAGTCAGCCTGACTAAAATTTCACACTATTGGCTTTTAGCCGCTTGTTGCGCCCTGTTCTATGTAACATCGAAAGTGAACCGGAGGTGGTCACTCTATCCAAGTGGCGGTGGGATGATCACCTAGTCCTGTAGACAGGGCGTCACACTAGAACGACACTGTGTAGAAAGTGCCAGAAAGCTGCTCCCACGACTTTTGCCGTATTTGTGTCAATACGAATGCCGAGAGACGGCTTAAACTGTCCCAGTCTATCTTGGGCGTATTGAAGTCACACACAGTATAAAAAGATGAGAGGAATGCTTCAGTCCTGTAAAGTTTTCTATGCCTACATGAACAGCGTCATGTTGCAAGAGTGATGGCGACAATTAGCACCCACTTAAAATGTCCTGGTATCCAAGCACAAGTTGGAGCCACGGAGGGTCTCAGTTTGCAAAAGACTGAGATTCCTCATTGACCGTGAGTGTTGCAGGACTTTGTTTTTGGAATATTGCAGTCCCGGTTTTCTATCGAGCAATGCAACTCGGTAAACACAGTATCCCAAGGTTCTACATATACCGCAGCTAATGTCACTCTAACCCCAAGCCTCCATGGTGGCCGGGAAGTGAGGTTGCGTAGCTTTACCCAACTGTCTTATTCCCGGAAATTTAATTACCAGACTCCTGAAGTTTGTACACATGTATTAGGAAGCTACCTCCTTGTTTGCTTCTGCAAAAACAGGGAAGGCAGAGTTCAAAGAACTGCTTAGGATTTGAGATCTAAAATTTCGAAGGAGGCCGTAGGAAGTGATGGGGATGGGCTCGGTTTGTTCAGTGAGATTGCTGTGAAGAACTTCATAGGTGTCACCCATATTGCAGGCTTGCATGTGGGATGGACCGAACATATAACAATCTTACAATAATGATAATGATATATATATATATTAACGCATTTGTGGGAAACACGCTCGAACGATCATGACAAATAATTGCATGCGGTACAAAGCAACAAATGGATATACAACAGGAAAAACATGAAATCTGTTGACAAAAGATGACGTAAACAGAGGGAAAATAGTCACAGTTTACAACGTTCGATTCACACATAATGAAAGGAGGCAGTTCCTCTGTTTCATGGATTCAATCCAAAAAATGAGATGTTACATTAGTTTACGTTCTACAGGGTTAGGTAGAGACGACGTTTCAAATATTCCAAGGTCACGCGGGGAAACACGCGCAAATTCATCTTCGAAGGATTTCGTCGTTATTTGACGTAATTTCATTCGGAAAAATGTTGAAATAGTTCAGTTTTGGCCAACAAAGACGGGAAGCTTCGAAATCAGGCGAAGAATTAAGCAGATTCCAGCGCAAGACCTCGATGATTGGTCGAAAACGTCAAAACGTTGAAAATTTCGCTAATCGCTCGGCCAATATGGGGTTTTGAGCACCCACTCATCG
>JTDE01003278.1:0-14236 GCA_014338405.1 Paragonimus skrjabini miyazakii | reverse complement strand
ATCACATTTAATATGGAGATTAATGTAAATGTTATATTTTTTGACAAAACTACGCGATATCAATGCTTTTGTGTTTTTCCAATAAAATGTATAATATTCGGAAATAATTGTTATGACATTCTGCAATAATTGGGTAACCAGCAGCTACTTCTAGACTGATTATCACGTGATAATCAAAACTCCGTCCAAAGTTTTAACGTCATTTTGTTTTATAAGGTCAATGTTTAAGCTAGAATCTATATTTCCTAGCCTACAACAGTTAACAATGGTTAATGAGGAGGGTCTCATTGCAGGGGCACAGCATACGATATGAATTAAGGTTTCAGTGGGTTTATTATGTATTTTTGGCATCAGTCTGTTTTACAGGGTCAATGTTCAAGATAGAATATGTAGTTCATGGCATGATACAGTTATGGATAATGGGGAAAGTTTGAGGCAGGGAGACGACGCATGATGTGAATTAGGGTTATATTATGACTATATAAGTTAAACGAAGGAGTATTTTCCCCCACAGTTTTCTGCGGAGAGTTTTTGTATGCCGGCCAAATTAGCCGTCAATAGTGGCTACCAGTAATTATGGTCTGAGTGATTACCAAGGTGAACAGGTTATTACGAATAGGCATATATATAAAATGTGGAAAAGTATATATGTGGGATATAATCTTTTTTTCTTTTTGTTTTGGTGACGCACGTGAGTGAAATGATGTGGTTTCGTGCGTGTGTAATGAATCAGTTGCTAGACTTAGTGGGAGTAAACAGTGGTTACGCAGTAAACAGTTTCAGGTAAGCTGTTTCAAATAGGACTCTGATAGTACAGACGGGTACATGCGTTTACCATGTTGACGGCTAAACGTTATCTGGACGACATTCAAAGAGGTCATCAGAGGATACACATCTTCTTTCAGATAGATAGACAACGATAAGACATGCAATAGACAAGCTGGAAGCGAGCCAATTATTCAGTTGTTCGACCACAGTCGGGTTCTCACCAAGGGAGACAGTTAAGACCTAAACGTTTGCTTGCGGTTATGCCTGTTTGACATGCCTAACGAGGCTGCGTTTGAATCAATGGGCACAAGCCGCCTGCACTGCCGGTTTCGGTAGCGGGTTCCATGGGCAGCAAACGCGCACAAGATATCAGTATCGTCCAGGTGGGTGACGTGGGCTCTGCTGGTTCAAACTCAGCGACTGGCCAAACAGATTTTGCACGGGGTCTATCGTGAACATTTGCTGAGTTGGATGAAACTCATTACGGAGGATCATATGGAGAGGCATCTAGTCTCCACAGGCCCAATGTACTCGAGGCTGTGCAAATTTTGTAGAAGGAACCTTACCTAGTAGGATTTTGGGGCAATCCATGTGCGCGTTTTTTGGTTATACACTGAGTTATTTCTGTTGTAAATTGATGTAACTACTCGGCATTTCTTATCAATCAATGAAATTTTGATAACTATCATTTTAGAAGCAAGTGAGACAAATGCTTCTTCACAAACTGGCATTTTCCTCTCCTACTTTGTTTGTTTTGTTGCTTTATTTTCATAATTGGTTTATTGTACAATTAAGAAATATGTGTGCGGTATGTGCTTAACCTTACAATGTGTATGCTGATCACGCTCATTTGAGCGCACTTCTCACGGATGCGTTGAGAAATATACCATTATTATTAATATTATTGTTATAGTATTAACGTGTTGCATCAAGAAAGGGGCACAGGCCTTGACATTCACTTTTGGGTGGGAACGGACATGGCAGCTGAATCCCGGTGACTGGCCTCGGAATACCTGCTGAGTATGGAATTGTTCAATACGAGTTGTTGAATACGTGTCCTGCAGAGCTGCAGTCGAGACCAACCGTGTCTTTGTTTCCTGAACTCAGTGTTATCTTGGCTGGACGAGGATGTATTGCAAACGAATATGAGGGCTCAATGGCAGTCTCCTCATTCCCGCCGTCCCTAGATTTTTGAGAGAACTTTTGCCACATTTCGTCAGGCAGTTGCGCATCTTGTTGCTCACATTCTGTTAATAAGTGTGAGCCACATTCTGGCGTGCTGAAGATATTAGCCATTGGGGTGCATGGCACGGCTCTGCTGGTGTCTCGAAGAGTTGTCGTGGCCTCATCGCAAATTCTTAAAACCCATTGACTACCGTAAGATTTTTCCAAGTCAATTTGTATGTTTACTGCCAATGTTTTTATTCGCTTTTTTATGTGCCCATGCCCTTAGCAGGTGAGGCTTTGATTCGCTGTCCCCATTAATTGTCACCGAGTGAACATGCCTGCGCAGGTTTTGCTGTTGGCAGACGCACCATCTGTCCGTGAAATTCATCTGAAACAGTTGCCTTTATCGATGACTGATCTGAGCCTTTACCGAAATCTACTTCGTCCATGTTTAAATTATCCGTCTGTCTGTCATCGACTACGTGCGTTTAATCGACGAAGCCCAGCAACCTAGGATACAACTACTTGCTGGCAAATTTAGTGCACTTGAAAGGGACTTGGTTTAGTGTTCAGTATAGTTTGGATGGTATGAGTTTACCACACCCATGGTAGACCACTGTTCATACACTAAGCATTGAAGAACAAGACTGTGAGGACTGACATGCTTGATGTAGCTACCGCAGCCACTCGCTGCAGACATAATAGATGGTGCCATGTCACAATCGATCGGAGTAGTCTCAATTAATGCGGAAGATATGGAACAGCAGTTAAGACAGACTACTGTATCTTATAGGATGAGGTTGCGAAGATGGATTCGGTCTGTGGCGCATGAAGCCGCCGTCTTTTTCGGATCCGAAGATAACTGATAGTTCGTACTGCAACAGTTGGGAATCACTGTACCTGCATTATTCGGGGATTGAAAGTTTTAAAGAGAAACTATTTTTTCCCGATGTAGCAGTTTGTCGTGTGATCATGGCGATAGGTTTAAAGTGGCTGCTTGTGTTGAGTAACGACAGTCGTGTTTGTTGGAAAGTCGGTGGCTAAGTTTCCTGTCTGTATTTATCCCCTTCTAGTTGACCCTGCTTCATCGTACATTCTAAATCTTGTTAGAGATCGTAAGTCTTTCTTGCGAAGACACTCACGACCAATCAGTTTACGCACGCGACGAATCAATTCTCCCACTAACGCCAATCTTGTTGCATAACTAAATATTGATATTGTTTACTTGTGACAATTTATCCTCGCGAGGTTCTTCCACTTCACTTCCCGCTGATGGGCCTTAGTTTATGTTTACCCTGGTTTCAGTTGCTCTTGACCTCTTTGCCATTCGTAACATGCAAGCGTGCTTCAGTTGAATTTGAATTGTGTGACGGAGCGTGTTGCTGTGTTGTTGACAACGTTTCAGTTTTCGGTTGCGTAATTTGTGTGCATGGCTCAGTGGACCTTTGACTCATGCTCGTTTGTGTTGTTCCCTTCCATAGAACCGTTGCCGGAACCGATACTTCAAAAGAACGCCGTCCCCTAGCATCTCTACGTCACCCTAAAGTTAATTCACACGCGTACTCGACAACCATCACGTCTTGCGCCGCTAGTTTTGCGGAATATATGATACCCTATAACATACAGTTGTGTGTCCAAAGTTTCAGGGGGTACACCAGGCTTCAGTTACTAGAATAATGTGAGGAGTATATAAGAAAATAAATGTGCATCTTACTGATTCGTGAGCACGCATTCGAAAGCAATAGGTTTAGTGCACTTTTATCATTCTATCTCACTTTTAGATCTCTAAAATTGTCCTAAACAGAAAGGTCTTTTTGATTTGAAGACTATTGACGTCGCTTGGTTTGATGTCCATATAATGAGCTCACTACTGGCTGATTGGGTGCCACCTGCATTTGCGTCCATGATAGGGTGTTGGATAAGTCTCAACAGGATATGGTAGTGTAGCGGAACTATGGGAGGTGGACTTGATAGGGGAGGTTTGAACGGTATGTGTCCCGCTAAAACAATGTATGGTCGGAATGAATTGGTCATATCCACATGCAGATTGTCTACAAAGAGGTCGTGGGTTGCGTTTAGATGAGCATCAATACTGTAAGGACACTGGTTGTAAATTTGTTTATCCACGAACTGAGAAAATTCGTCCCCACCGTTTGCATTCCCTATTTTCCCCCACTAACTTGACACCTGTTCCCACTACCTCACCCACCCCGTTTTGTTTTATTGAACTAACGTGTCATTAAATGTCCTTGGCGCGAGTGGCCATTCTTGTCCTGGTCCGCTGGCGTGACGGTTCACCTTTGACCTTGTTGGTCCCGTTGGGAAACTATTGATTTTGCTGGACGAGACTATCGTCGCGAACGATTGAGGTTTGCCTTTTGTAATTATTGATGCATTTTTTTAATAGTACCGTAGAAATTGTTGGATCCAATCTTGTTCTCATTTTGGGGATCCGTTTTTTGGGCTACGCGTAACTCAACGATCAGACGGAATCGTTACACTGGTATTAAAAAGGTTGTTGAACTTAGGGCAAATAGCCCAGGGAATGATAACAGAACTCTGGTTGAGCCTTGCAGTAAAAGACGCACCACGTGGGAGGCTGGTATTATTAAATAAAGGCCTATTATCGAAATTTGATAACAAATGCATTTTTTTATTCGCTGAGTATGGACTTGGATTTTCATGCTCGTTTTCTTTTATGTTGCCAAGGAAGTAAGCTCGAGCTATTCGTAGCGTAATGAGCTGAGGAGTGTTTATTATCACCAGTGCCCCACTAGTGGTTGGTTTGTGGATTTTTCTGGGAGTTGTTTAAAGTGGAAACACCAAAATGTCTTTGACTAATGAACCAGCGAAGTCTCACTTTCCTGCATTTAATTACCGCGCAGGTAGGTTGAAACCTGGACACTCGATCTGGATCAATATCAGTACAGTCATTTACATATTCCCGTTTGCTAATTGAGTCATTGTTCAAGGTTGCCCTCACGTTGTTGGAGTTGTCCAGATTCATTGTTAGATCCTTCAAATCAGCGAGTTCGTTCTCTTCTTTTGTTGTATGGGCATTTTCAAGGGAATGCTTGATGTACCTAGGTGTGGTGCAACAAAATTAAGCCGTACGTTCGTTGGGACAAAGTTAATCACCTTTGGACATCGTCGTATCACGTTTGGACGCATCCCCAGCCGGGCGCTTAGAGACCGGGGTCTTACCCATCGAGAGATTTTAACACTCCCTCCAGAGGGTCGTTCTGTTCTCCATAACTTTTATTAGTTTAAGTGGGTTTTCAGACTTGAAAATGTCCTGGCATTGAATTAACTGTTTTGCTATCGCATTTCCCTCTGGCCTTTGGATGAAATCGGGAAGCAGACCTTTTGTGACTTCTCACAAAGACGCATACAGATGTTTGACGATGGATCCACATTAACAGCTTTCAAGAGTATCTTTTTATTGCCTTTTGAGTACAGCTTATTTGGCACATTCAGTAGGATGGCATTGTCTAAGGAACGCATCCGTTTTATAATTTCTGTTGCCATCGTGTTGAAGAACATACTTGCGCTCCGAATATTATATATATCGGAACTTCCAGGCGTTTTGAAGGTGTAAGATAAACAGACAAGGTATTCCTTTGGGAAATAAATGCAGCATAATTTGCTTTAAGTTGGGCAAGGTCAGCTTCCAGTTTAGACATCTTACCGAATAAACCCGCCAATGCTTTGACTAGGAAAATAAAACAATTTTTGGTTTGAGAGGTGCTGGTGGAAACCACTCGTTTATCTTCATCACCTTTAACGGCAATTTTTCTGAAGAGCTAGCGTAAGGTCTGGGTCTAAAACGTTTGCCTTCAAAACGAACAATTTCAACTTCAGGGTATAAAGTAGTGGTGTTGACACCAGTCGATCTTGTTTAGCGACTGATTTTGGCCACCATAATTTGTAAATACGAAAATATTTCCAGTGAGGTGTGGACGTCGTCGAAAGTGTAAAAAGAGTGTGTGTAATTAAATGTGTTGAAAATGACAATTATATGAACAATTTAAAATTCAATATCCACTCAGTAGTTACATATCCCTTTCGAAACACGCACGTAACATCAGTCGGAACAATACTCAGAACTTTACTTGTTTTCGACTGTGCTAACATGTGATACGGTGTTTTCCACTCCAAACTAAGCAAACAAATGTGAGTTGAGGACTTCGCATATTTAGGCAGGGGCATCAACAACTTGAACTTGTAAAAGAACAAGTGATCTATCTTCTTCCCTGGTGCCTGCTTCAAACGCTTGTAAACCATGACCATTTCCCCTCTGCTTGCCGACAGATTTCATGACTGTCCTACTATGTAATCGTTTGTTGCTTTCTATCGCATGTAATCATCTGTCATGATCACGCTCATCCGAAAGTGTCTCTCACAAATTCGTTGAGAAATATATATTATTATAGCCGCTTTATCTTTGGGAATAATTGTACGATCTTCCACGAAGACGTTGAGCAATGCGTAACAATAAACCAACAATCCCAAATGGTCATAACGAGATTGGTTCACAATGACACGGTAATATTGAACAATTGATCAAAGTTAATGAGTAGAAAACCTCAACAGTTTCGATCGACGGATAATTTCCGGGGAGTAATTAGAATTTGATGCCAAACAGACCAAAGATGAACTGTAAGCACGTAATATGACATTCATATCCAACAGAGTTCTTTTGAGCAATCAACAGGTTCAAAAACAACAGAGAGGAGCCCAGCTCCAAAAGGATTGTGCACGCACCACTCAAACAAAGTACAACAAGCAGCAACTGGCTATTCGAACAACTGTCGATTGACGCGATGAACAAAAACATCTAGGTCAATTAACAGTCAGAAACAGAGGCGACAGATTATACAGGGATATCGTTTTGGGGGAATCGGGTTGGGTCGGATTTTCACATGACTGAACCTCGAAAATTGATACAGTAATAGCTTTTATAACAGAATATGTCATAGAATTTCTCCGCATCTTCAGCTGCATTAATCTCATGCCTCTGAGTGCAAGATTTTCTTGGTTTATGTGTCGCAGTTGCGCGCTATGTTTCACTTATTCAAACACGTTGCACAGTTGCCACACCAGGGGAAAAGCTGGTGTTGTCCCGTGCTTCGACTTGAGAAGCTCGAGTTTGTCAGTCTTTCCCAGAGTGGAGATTCTACTCTGAACATGCAACTCAACGCGTTTTGACTTTATGGAGACTAGAACATCGTCACAAAAAGTGAAATTTTTGATGAGTTCATCGGCTACTGCCTTCGGGTCTGATGCGAGGAGGAGCGTGTTTCATTTTGGGGATGTTTGCGTGCAGAAGGTGGTCCAACCAATGAATTTGATTGGACGGTAGAATAAAAACGTCGGTTTGACAACGGTATTGAAATCAAACAGACATATCACAATGCTGTGGCTACTTCCTGAAAATTGTTCTAGAACGGATACTCCCACAGACACGATATCCATAGTGGATATGAGATCCAAGATATGCCTCTGACTGGTGGGCGTTAGGGCGTGCTGATTTCATCGATTCATTTGAATGCTTGGAAGAAATTCTGTTCGTTTTGCCGCAGCCGAGAATGAGATGCAGGAGATATTAGGCAGGCTGAAGTCAACACCCATTCGTCTGTGTTCACAAGGCATGTTTGATACACGATTTTTACCTCCAAAAGATCAGTCAACTCATTGATAGTGGTATTAGGCGGTCGGTAGATGCAATCTATAAGTAGCTCGCGAGAACCGGTGTAGACCATTAACCACAACAAACCTTCGATTTTATAAAGATTAGACTCCTCAAGGGCAACTGAGTGAAATAGCTCTCTTAGATAAATAGTGCACCCACCGCCTAGTCCTGTGAGACGATTCCTGCAAAACATAGAATATCCTTTGATGCTCATTTGCGTATATTAAACATCAGGGGAGCACCATGTCTCATTGACGAGGATGATACGGAGATCAAACAAAAAGAGAAGATCTAAAAATGTGCATCTTATTTATCAATGCTCTTACGTTTATGAGTAAGGATTTGATTGAATTTTTCTGTCAAGCATAACATTTAAATTGCTAAGGAACTGCACGAGAGATGGGGCAGTGGGTTGCGGAACGTAATAAGGGCTCTGTCTAGGACATTTACCAATTTTTCACTCATGTTCGAATGGATGTCATAAAGGCAGAAAGTGCTGGACGACTGTGATTATGGTAAGATGATTGAGTGGGATATGGGAAAGGGGGCTAGGTCGTGGTGAATGAAATGTCGAAGGGGGCACCAAAAAGGGACTGGTTTGGTGGACATTTGTGTTAGCTGTGTAATCAGGCGGTGACGTACTTGCTGGGGTTATACATATTAGGAATTTGACTTTTAGTAACATTTATAGTTTGATCTGAATGATAAGGTACTGCGAAGCTATTGGTAGTGCTTGGAAACCGTTAAACCTAACATAACTAATAAACAGCAGCATGTAAATAACTGAACCAAAAGGGACGTCTAGATTTCAATCTGTCTACGCGGTAGCTGGATCGGACAAAGTAAGGCTTCGACCATTTACCAGTCAGACACACGCCGGCATTCCAACTTCAAACTTATCCTGAAGGAACCCAACAACCGGTCACCAGTGGAAAGGCGGCTTTACCAAACCCTCCTCAATTCACTATCCCACGAGTCGCTCGTGTTCATCTCCTCCGCATTCGAAGGGGAAAATAGGCACGTAAACCCAAGCCCACACCTGGTGAAATAAGGGACATATCTATTACCAACCCCTCGTCTTAGGCCTCTTCTCAAAAATCGCAATATCTTACGTGACACAACTTATAAAGCAAGACTCAATCAGAACCCCATTATTACCACTAGAGTTACCTGCCCCATGCTTAACATCACTTATAATACGAACAGCCCCCATACTATGAATGCTCACCTAAATGCAACCCGTGATCCCTTCGCTGACAACGTGTATGTGGTTATGACCAATCCATTTCAACCTTACCCCGTTTTAGTGGGTCACACATCGTTCCAACCTCCCCTGTTACGTCCACTTCCTATATCCCTATTACTCCACCACACCTTACTGACACTTTTCCAACACTTTCTGTCGTGGACTCAGACGTAAGCGAGATTTCATTGGCCATCGATGCGCTCACTATAAACGCATCAGACCAAGCGACGTCACCAACGTCTTTGAATCGCAATAACCATTATGTTCTGGACATTTCTAAAGGCCTGAAAATGATGTCGAATAAGGAAAATGCACTAAGCTTATTGCTTTTGAATGCACGCTCACTAGTCAACATGATACGTATTTTTAGATATTTCATCCTCTTATATAGTCCTTAGACTATTCTAGTCACCGAGGCATGGTGTGTTTCTGAGACTTCAAACACAACTAAATGTTTTCGGTTATCATATGCTCTATAAAAATCGCGGTGTGGGACGTAGCGGTGGATGCGTAATTCACGTAAGGGAGCAACATTCTGCAACCATACTTGATGAACCATATCTTGATAGGATTGACGACTCATTGTGGTTGTTGTTGTCAATCGGATCCTGTGAACTACTTTTAGGATGCGTCGACAGACCACCTAACGCCACTCATTTCGACATGACAACCTTATCAATGGACTGACTTATGTATCAACGTTGACTACACAGTAAAAAATAATTGGTGAAGATTTCGATATGCCCAATATCTCTTGGACCTCTTTCATAGCCCCTGCAAATCAAGCGGAGTTTCTCGCATCTGTCCAAATAAATGGATGGCGCCAGCACGTTTCAGCACCTAACAGACTAGACCACACCTGAGATTTTATTTTCACAGCAAGTATCTCCCCTGCAACAGTATCTGTCCTAGAACAGTTTCCAGGAAGTGATCACAACGTGGTCGACTTCATGTTTGACTTAAAGGTTGTAAAAATGTCGAACATCGTATGTTGCCACCAAGCAAAGTTCATAGACTGGAGCGTGTTCGCCACTCTGCTGAGATCCTTGGAGTGGAACACATTCTTTCTGACCCCTGACTCTGGTACTGCAACCGAAGTATTTAATGAACACTTCAGGTTTTGCACAAATATATTAGCCCAGGAAGGATCAAAACGCCGTAATGTGTGTAGCAAAGGTAAGCTTCTCAATCCACAGGAGCAGTGCAAGCTCGAAAGTCTCAAATCACGGCACAGGAAAACGCAGAATTTCTCCCTTATCATGCAAATGCACAAAATGCTTGACACTATAGACTTTGAAACCAAAATGCTCCACCTGAATGAGGAAAAACGTGCGCTTAACAGCACAGAGAAAAGCTTCGAGTTAAGGCAGTTATCGAGACTCAGGAACTGCACAAGAAACCTTATCGTCTCATTAGTAACATTATATAACAATACTACCGTAGATGATCCCGTAACAGTCTGTGGGGTCTTCAATTCACGTTTCGCTGCTTCCTTCAACATCGAGGGAAATATATTGCCTTCACTTCTCCTGTAAAAACGAATACGTTCCTAAGCCACGTTTCAATTGATACAGTAAAAATATGCTGTCGGATAGCTTCTATCAAACCTTCTTATCTTCCTGGTCCAGAAGGTATTCTTCCTGCTGCTCTCAAACACGGAGAACATGACATTCCTCTCCTTTTGCTTAGTAAGTAAACACAGTTTATAACTAGCTGTCAGTTACCCAATTATTGCAGAATGTCATAACAATTATTTCCGAATATTATACATTTTATTGGAAAAACACAAAAGCATTGATATCGCGTAGTTTTGTCAAAAAATATAACATTTACATTAATCTCCATATTAAATGTGATTACTTCACATTTTCCCATTTAATACATGACATTGCACTCTTTTTCTTATTCCCACGGGCATCCGTAATGCAAGAAAAGTTTTCGCGATGAGTGGGTGCTCAAAACCCCATATTGGCCGAGCGATTAGCGAAATTTTCAACGTTTTGACGTTTTCGACCAATCATCGAGGTCTTGCGCTGGAATCTGCTTAATTCTTCGCCTGATTTCGAAGCTTCCCGTCTTTGTTGGCCAAAACTGAACTATTTCAACATTTTTCCGAATGAAATTACGTCAAATAACGACGAAATCCTTCGAAGATGAATTTGCACTGTAGCATGCAAGCCGGCTGTTTCTACTCGGGTTGTCCGTTACACTTACGGACCAACTTTGGGGCAATGTGGAGACACCAGGGGACAGCGTTCTTCCGAAGTAGGGGTTTCAACAAGTCCTGCAAAAGGAAACAACAAGAAACAAACACGAGCCAATGGCCCAGTAAGCCATGCACACGATTTACACAAACGATAACTAAAACGGCGCCGACAACGCAGCAGCACACTCCGTTACACAATTCAAATTCAACCTGTGTGCGCCTGCTGGTTTCGACCGCACGTTACGGCACGTATTTCCCCGCGTGACCTTGAAATATTTGAAACGTCGTCTCTACCTAACCTTGTAGAACGTAAACTAATGTAACATCTCATTTTTTGGATTGAATCCATGGAACAGACGAACTACCTCCTTTCATTATGTGTGAATCGAACGTTGTAAACTGTGACTATTTTCCCTCTGTTTACGTCATCTTTTGTCAACAGATTTCACGTTTTTCTTGTTGTATATCCATTTGTTGCTTTGTACCGCATGTAATTGTCTGTCATGTTCGCGCACATCCGAGCGTGCTTCTCACAAATGCGTTGAGAAATATATATTATTATTATTATTATTATTACAATCTCCAACATTAGGCTCCTTCCCTCTTCATTGGAAAAATTTTACAATTCACCCCCGCTAAAAAGGTGGCTCGCGACAAGACATCAACAATTATCGTCCCATTAACCATACTTTAATTTGTTCTAGAGTGTTGGAAAGGGTAAGAAAATGTCCCATGGTTGAATTCTCATTATCACAAAATCGTATAAATCACTCCTAGCATGGGTTCCTCGGCAAACGTTCGTGCATGACATGCCAGCTGGAATACTTTAATCATGTCACAAAATCTGCTGATTCAGGGAAAGCAATTATACCTATAGATTTGGATGTGCAAAAAGCTTTCGATCGTATGCATCACAAGCGTCTTCTGACCAAAATGGCATCTTTCGGTATACGTGACCCATTGCTCAGCTGGTTTGTTTCATACCTTAAACATCGCACACAACCAGTGAAAATAAGAGATGACAACCCAACGCTTAGATCAGTCACTAGTGGAGTGATTCGTGGAAGCGTCCTGGGACCGTTACTCTTTCTTATGTATATAAACTATATATGTGAAGTTACCAAGCATGGCCAACTATTCCTGCTCATTGATGACATCAAACTTACCTACATTTATCCCCAAGGCGATCTCAATTCTTGTTTAGGAAATGAACGGGAAGACTTCATGCCATTAAAGTCTTGGTATCAAACTTGACGGATGAAACATTCAGCCAATAAATCCACCATCGTTGCACACGGTTGTCCTATGCCAATTCAGTCCGCGACCCGGGTATACTTTACTCAAGCACATTGAATTTTGCTGAACATATATCTTTCATAGTAGCTAAAACTAGACGAACGATTGGATATATTAAGCGCTCATTCTTCCTTCCTGCAGCTCGACTACACCTTTATAAGCTTTGCGTATGACCTCAATTTGAGTATTGTACGTTCATATATAGTCACCTGCGTAAGTCCGATAGGCTAGCTCTGGAAAGTCTCCAACGTACCTTCACGAAAGGTTTAGTTTGTTATCCGTCTTCTCTGAACCACAAAGAACGTTGCCAGACGCTTTAACTGGGCCCCTTTTGACTGCGGCGTCTCAAGCTGGATCATGCACTCATGTATAATCTAGTTTATGGCAATAAATTCGCTGTCAAATTCACGATTCGCCTTCAGCATAACTCAAAATACAAAATCAGGAACAAAGAGTTCAATATGACAGCTCTTAAATCCCACAGAAAAATTGCGTTCAAATGTTTCCCTGGTGAAATATTCCTACATTTGTAACAAACTCCCACATGCAAATTATTGAATCGTTCTCTAACGAATCAAGTTCACAACGAGTTACACGTAATCTGATGATCCAAAAATGCCTGTCTCAATATTCAACGGCAGAGATGATAATCTATCTTCGAAGCAGTTAATGAGAAGGCGCTCGTGAAAACTGGATTTAATACGGTATTATTTGAATCAGTGTACATGAGAATTAAATATCTCAACTCGAATGTGAAAAGTCCCCGGAAATTGAATAAATGATATGCCTGTACAACAAATCTGACAACTAGGCACCGCTCAATAATGGGGGACGATAAAACGAAATTGAGCTCACTCAAACAAATGGTCATTGGTTGGGTCGGAGCAAAATGATTGTCCACGCATCGAGGAATGCTAAGAATTATAAGCTACTCAAGAAAGAATATGGAAGAAGAATGTCTTATTTTGACATTCAGAAATGTACAAGGCTAAAAGTGAATAATTGTAAGGGAAACGGTTACAGTAGCGGGTGTAAGAACAAAACGATTAATACCGTTTATTCTCGGGAAATATAAGGAACCATAGGGCCACCCTTCAACACTAATCAACCGAAGCACAGCAATCTCAAAATAATGCAACAGACCTCAGTAAACTCAACACAATTAGAGCTGGTAAGGATATACATAAATTCAAACGAAGCTTAGAAACTTGCCTGGCTTTAACGAACGTCAAGTTTCTTTTCAAACCCTGTTTGCCTGGAAAAACTATCTTTGAAAACGGACCTAATAAAATCCAACCACTTTAACTAATCTGATAACACCCTAGGGGAAGCCTATATCACATGATACAACGCCACGTACACTTCGAATTGATCATAGCTATCAACTTCACCATTCGAGGTATTTCTCAATTTCGAAGCTTATTATGACTTCAACAGGATGGATCTTTTACATAGTTTTGTCCAAAATTGCAGCTGAACAACAAAATTATAGCCATCACAGTAACGTAATAGATACCCCTGTTATTAATAACCAAAACATCCTGGTGCACTCAGAATTCATACGTAAAGATAACCAGTTGTGTACAGTTACCAATCAATGTGCAATAACCGTGCACGATAAAACTATTTGAAAAAATAGTTATAACTTAACCTGTCCGCCTCAAATGATTACGTATAAATATGGGTGGCCAAACATTGAAGTCCCTTTATCCAGTTAATTGAGACGACAAAACAAAACAGGTTAATTGTTAGAACAGAATCGGACAGATAGTCTTGTGCTTACACGCCTGTAGAGTTCTCAATATTTTGTACTTCATTTTGCTAACATTGCGTAACTGCTGCATCAGACCACATTGTACAT
>JTDE01003277.1:50764-81255 GCA_014338405.1 Paragonimus skrjabini miyazakii | reverse complement strand
CAAGGTAGCAGTATAGGTCGGGTGTCCGTCAGTTCTACCACATTTATGTACAGACGTTCGCCTTGGTCACGACTTTCTTAGATATCATAAAAGTGTTGACATCCCACTCGATGGGACAAAACCACCGTTTTCGCTTTGTTCACCGACCCCAGCTCACATCGAACCTCCTGGTCTTTTTCAAAACCTGATGCGAAACTTCAAGCCCATTGCAACAAAATCCAGAAGGCACAGTCCAGCTGACGAAAAGTTTATACGCGATGAAATTCGCCGTTTGCTTGCTGAAGGAGTCATCGAGCCTTCCTCTTCCCCTTGGAGAGCTCAAGTCTTGGTAGTCACTGACGACGGGCAGAAGAGAAGAATGGTAGTTGACTACAGCCAAACAATTAACAAATATACCCTCTTGGATGCCTATCCTCTCCCAAAAATTGACGAGATGATCGAACGCATCGCCATGTACGACACCTATAGCACTCTGGATCTAAGGAGTGCTTATCATCAGATCCCTATTCGGGAAGAAAAGCCTTTCACGGCTTTTGAGGCATGCGGACGTTTGTATCAGTTTTGTCGGATTCCGTTTGGTTTGACAAATGGTGTCACTTGCTCCCAACGAACTACTGACAATATAATAGCACACGAACGACTGGAAGACATCTTTGTTTACGTTGACAATATTAAGGTATGTGGAACCAAGTCAGTTGAACATGATGTCAATCTTCGAAAGTTCCTTAACGTGACCAGAAAATATGGATTGACTTTCAATGAATCAAAAAGTATCATCGCCGCCAAACAAATAAAACTTCTAGGTTATGAGGTATCCAAGAACACTATCAAACCGGATCCTGATCGCCTGAAACCTCTGCGAGAATTAGCCCCTTCCTTAACCTGAAGTCCCAGCAACGAATAGTGGGATTATTCGCTTACTACTCACGGTGGATATCTCACTTCTTTGATAAAATTCACAAACTTGTGCATAATAACACCTCCCCCTACCCAATGAAGTTAGAGAAGCCTTCGAGGCTCTGAAAGACGAGTTATGCAAAGCAGCTATTTCTACTATTCAGTACGATACCACTTTGGTTGTCGAGACAAACGCCTCTGATTTGGCGATCGCAGCCACTCTGAGTCAAAATGGTCGACCGATAGCCTTCTTCTCGCGTAGTCTGTCGTCCAGTGAACGGCACCATTTCGCCGTAGAAAAGGAAGCGTATGCTGTCGTGGAATCCATACGTAAATGGAAACACTTTCTGTTTCGCAACCATTTTAAACTTGTCACCGACCAACGTTCCGTCGCCTTCATCTACGGCAGTCAGCACAGGGGGAACGTTGGAAGCCGGAACTGTCGCCATTCAAGTTCGATGTTGTATATCGACCTGGTAAAGATAACCGAGCGGCAGATGCACTCTCGCGTAATTGTTGCGGGGATCTAATGACAAATATCAATTTTAAAGGACTACATGAATCGCTTTGTCATCCCGGCGTTTCTCGTTTGATGAACTTCGTCCGCGCCAGAAACCTCTCCTTTTCTGTGGAAGAAGTTCGAAGTGTTGTTGCCAAATGTTCAGTAGGCTGTGAAATCAAACCTCTTTTTTTCACCAAAGCTCGAGGTGAGCTCATAAAAGCCACACAATCATTCGAAGGACTGTTGATTGATTTTGAGGGTCCCCTTCCATACGTAACTCGAAATCCTTATTTATTAACAAGTATTGATGAATATTCTCGATTTCCTTTTGCTTTTGCATGTTTTGATCAGATTAGTGAGACCATTATTACATGTTTTTGTCAGTTGTTCTCGTTGTTTGGTAGTCCGGCGTATATTCATTCTGATCGTAGATCGTCAGTCATGTCGTCAAATGTTCAACAGTTTCTTCACGAAAAGGGAGTGGCGATAAGTAGAACGACACCATACAACCCCCAGGGTAACGAGCAAGTAGAGCGTTTGAATGAAACGCTTTGGAAAACTATGTTGCTCACCCTGAAATCTCGTAACTTGGCAATCACTCAATGGGAATTTGTTCTTCTTAATGCTGTGCACTCCGTCAGGTCACTTCTGTGTACCGCAACTAATGCCACACCACATGAAAGATTACTCCTCTATAACCGAAGGTCTACCTCCGGAACAACCTTCCCGATGTGGCTCACTAAACCTGGACAGGTGTTGTTTAAGAAGAATGTCAGACAACCTAATTATGATCCACTCGCCGAAGAAGTTGAATTACCTCAGTGCAATCCACAGTACGCGTACATCCGCTTTCCTAATGGCAGGGAGGAAACAGTTTCTGCTCAACAACTGACCCTCAAAGGAGAAGTCATGCCTGAGACCCCCTTGCAAGGATTATCGACACCTTCGATCGAAGAGACTTCATCTGTTTCCTCTGATTACGTCCCTATCACAGTGCAGCATAACAGTATTCCCTCAGTTGACATACACAACACTGAAGCATATGACCCCTCCCAATAACGATCCATCACGTAATCTTGAAACGTGAATCAAACAACAACAGCGTGTTCATCCATACTGTCTGAGAAACAGAGACGCATAAACCTATTACAAGTTGACATTTACTACCAAATATTGTCTCACCGATCAGTGTACACATGTTCAGTCATTCCCTGTAACCTATCATTTGTTGTCTGCTCACATTTTTGGTGGGGGAGAATGTTATAACATTTTGTTATTTGTTTCAACATTGCGTGTATCTACTCTAGATGTCGTCATCACTCATCCTCGTGACCAGTCCCAAAATACCCACCGTGAAACCTTTCCCAAACAAACCAAAGTTGGGGAGAATGTAATAAATTATCCGTTAATGCATGTCATTAACCTATTTTGTTTCGCTGCATTTTCGTTTTCTCTCTTCAGGTCCCATACCATTGTTGTTAGATGAATGAAGCCGGTGATGTGACAGATTGACGTAAAGTGCGAGGAAGATAGTCGATAAATTAAAGTAGAGGAGTGGTCGTTTGCTGGAGGGCTGATCACTGTAGATCGTAACTCACGGAGTAGAGACTTTAAATGAGACAGCGGTAGTGTGCTCAATGATGTAAATTATGCCGGCGTTTGACCGAGCTGACGGTTGAGTACATCTAATGGTGCGGAGAAGTGAGAGTCGTAAAGAAGCTGTCTTGCTTCCTTTTCTTATCTCGGCAGAACGCGAAATAGCATCTAGCGTTGTTTGTACTGCTTGAAAGTTGTTTAACAATACCTTGTCATCAGCATAATCCGCCTTCAGTTGCTCGTAACGTTATCTGGAGCAGTCTCCTACGCAACGGAGTACCAAGGATATATGTGAATCTGTTGAGATCATTGTATGTGCTCACTCTACAAGCAGGGTGAGAGCTCATGGGCGTTCGGGTGTCTCGGGCGTTCATCACTTCCAGTGGTGTTCGTCAAGGGTGTCCGATCTCGCCCTTTCTGTCCAATTATGTCACGGACGACATTCTGGAAGATGTGCTTGAGTAATCCAGTGAGCCTGATGTTAAGTTTCTCCTTGGAGTTAGGTTGGCCGAGACGGAGTAAGCGGATAACACTGTCCTCCTACCATAAACATGCAGATTATGCTGAACAAGATGAGTGACCGAAATGTTTTGTATAAATTTCGCTTCGCACCTTCAAAGTGTAGTGTTGCCTCAAGACTGAGGCATTTCAACCCCAACTTTCTTCGTTGCAGGTAATCCACATGAAACTGTGGACAGGTTCACATACTTGGGTAGCAGTATCGCGTCAGCCTGTAATATTGCTGGTGAGATGTCAGCGAGGATAGCAAAGGCACACTTTGCCTTTTCCAAACTGCGTCATCTGTGGCATCGAAAAGACGTTCGGTTGTCGCTGAAGGGAAAAGTATACAATGATTGTGTACGTTCTGTTTTGCTCTATGGTTCGGAAGCATGGCCCATTCGCAAGGAAGATGTCAACAGGCTTGCTGCGTTTAACCATCACTGTCCCCGCCAATTATCCCACATTAAGTGGACTGACCGCGTGAAGAACACGGCCGTTCGCCGGCGCGTATTCCGGAATGTCCGGGATGCAAGATCAATTGGTTAACTACTCACGTCGCACAATCTGCGATGGTTAGGTCACGCACTCCGTATGCCAGCTGAGCGTTTACCGTACTAGGCAGTATATAATGAGACCACCAACAGTTGGGTAAAACCGCGTGGTTGTCAAGCAACAACGTGGTCACGAAATATGAAGACCCTGACTGCTCCTCTGAGCAAAGTGGGTAGGTGTCGCCTGCTTGGATGAGGTCCTCGTGATCACTCCAACCGCTGGTTAGAAACGCTATCCGAGATGGCGGTGTGTCCCAGTCAATGGCGTACCGGCACCCATACCATTTCTGGTTCATCCGCCTAGTCTTTCTTTGTTAAGTTTCAACCTTCTTAGTAACGTTTTCCTCTAGGATATACCACGTCACTGTTGAGGCGAGCGGCGGCCCGAGCCACAGTACCTTCTGGTCAGGCTCATGACTGCTAAGATGATGATGATGATGAAGAGGGCGAAACACTGCCTGTTCTCCCCTAATGTTTGTCTTCCGAGATGCAGTGAATCGACAAAGTGTAATGGATGCCATAATTCCAGAAATGACTGTGGTCAAACCAAACCCTCTATGATCTTTGCAAGAGCCCCGACTCCTTTCCCGAATAGGGGAACTATTACTGAGTGACCGTAATATAGAGGGATGGTCTCCGTCGTCCACACAAGTTGGAACAAATGAGTCAAAGCTTCTACTAAAGCCTCCTCGCCTTCTTTGAAACCGACAACACGTCCACGCATACCGCTTTTCCAGAATAAGTTTGAGCGTACCAGAGCGTAGTTGACTTGGGGGCTTGTTCCGTTGATACTTCGCAATGGTGTAGATTCACCAACGGCTGCACAAAGAACAGCAGTAAGCTCCTCACAGAGATCATCAAGGTGAAGGGAGGTGAAGTTCATCCAAGACATCCGTTGCCAAGTAAGCGTAGTTTCTCCACATCCATTTTACAAAAGTTTCGGCGATTACTGACCGTCTAGCAAGTCGGGTTGGTGCTACAAGTGAAGTCAAATAAGACGACTAGGTGAACACTTAGTCCTAGTGGTGCGGTGATTCAGAGGCTATCGAACAACAACTCTCCGTTAGTGAATATTTAGTCCAGCCGTGACAGATTACGGTCAGTACGCCACTCAGTGAAACCAGAGGTGTGCTCCGTGAAGTCCAATGCCCTCAATGTGTGAAAAAATTGTGCAGACAAATTGTTCGGTGCTTGTGTATGAGAAAACTGGAAAGTTCATTTCAGGTAAGTTGAAATCATCCATTAACAGGATATGGGAAAATCCTAGGATGGGTGAAACTTCCAACTCAGACAATAAGATTTTCTTTTGGATTATCGGAGGTGCAGGACGATAGGGCACCCCTACTAGGCAACGATTGCAACCACCTGAACGAATCGAGTACTAAACCGTTTCCCGAATAACAGTGAACAGTGAATTGTTATAAAGGAAGGCCTGAAGGGAAGTGTGGACATGAAGGGCCGATCCACCTCCTCTACTGTTAGTTCTATCAACGTCAAAAAGAGTCACATCATCTTAAGCGAACTCAGAATCTAAATAAGAAGTCCTGGGTCCCAATTCTGGGGTTCAGCGGCAGAACAAATTTCGCTAAGTTCTGGTAATTTATTTATTAAACAGAACGCACTTGTGTACATACACTCCACAGACAATGGTAAATGAATGAAGAACTTGGATTGTGAATGAGGTGGCTCATTCACAATACAACGATGGTGGGGATCACCGACTCCACAGCAGTCACGCGTAGTAAGATTTTTGAAGTCATATCGTCGACAAGCATCACAACTTGACTGGTGCGCGTGAGATAATTGGTTTTTAATGAATCCCGTTTTTCTTTGGAACGATCGGAGGGAAAAGAAATCTCGCTAGGCATAAGGCGACATTGATGGCGGAACCGCTCCAGTATGTGCGATGACACCTCTTGTGAGGTGACAGTAATTCCGAGGAGACTTGGTTGAGTTTCTACCAGTTCGAGCTTGAGGCGCAGAATGCGTCAAACACGTTGCACTTGGACGTCAATTTCAAGTGAAGCTGACAGAAATAGTCACTGGCTCCTGTCGTGTTCCGGGTTTTTGTTCAGGGAACCAAGGACACCCTCTGATTATAACATTGCGAGGTCGATCAGTGATCCCAGATTCCTTCCTAACGATCTTTCGCCTCTGTTATTCAGCTCATGCTATGTCCGAGTACACCCGGGCCCTATAGTCCTTCAGCAGTTTATGTGCCGCTAGAAGAACGTCTTTCGTCAAATTAGATGTCGAAAGCACGACCCCTGCTAACCGTGGCTTGACAAAATGTGCAGAAGCCAGTTCCCTGACCAACTTCGTGACAGAGTTCACGGTACACGGTGTTATGCCCATTTTGTTACAAGAGCTTCTCCAGAGCTCCCACTTATGTTCGTCGCGGGGTTTTGAGCAGCTGGCATCACATTCCGGAAAGTTCCGAACAATTATAGCAATCTCCCGAGCAGAGAAACTCAAATTTTTAGCAGCAGCGGTGTTGGTAACCCTGGCCAATTCTGCTGATTTTATGCCACCCCAACGCAGCTCTCGTGAACAGTAGGACTACGCTTCTTAGGCAAGACTGAGCGCAGAACCTCAGGAACCTGTTGCAGCGCCTTGCATGCTGTTAGCAGGTTGTCAGCAGTGATCACCCTGAGCGTTTTCAGAACATCCGAAGTGACCCTCTGACTTTTCTCCAGAGATAACTTATGATATTGTGTCATTAACAATCGCGTCAAGTACCCTACAGATTCCAACCCGAAGAACAGGGTGTGTTTGCATCCAATGCAAAAGTGAGGTGCTAATCACAGAACTAGCAGCCTATATAGCAATCCTACAACAGAGACAAACAAGGGTAGGTGCAGTCCAGCTCTGTTGCTGTCAACATTTTGTAAACACCACTAGATACGAGGTGTAGAACGATGTTTCGCACAGAAAGCCCTGCATACCATAGTCTTATGCGCGAACAGACGTTACATAAGATGGACATCTACAAGTTTTTATTATCACTGGTGGATGAGTGCAACTTCGGAAATAACCCTGAGACGACTAAGTGAAACCAGTGAATATGAATCGGTTAATTTGCAATTTCCGAAGTCTTTAGGGTAGGGAAACAATCAAATATCAGTCAACCAACGTAAATAGGAGTTTGAACTCATATTATTCTACTGGGCAAGTTGTGTGCAAGACTTACTGGGCCTCTGGCTCGCGTTTGTTGGTTTTTACTATCATTCCTGATTCTTCTCGTGACCGCGCCCCTCAGATAAACCGTGTACTTTATTGCCTCCTCACTGTTGCGTGTTACGTTACGACAGTACCGTAGTGCAATGTTATGCCGTCACTATCTATATAGTGACCAATGATGGTGACAGGGAAACGGTACCTGCGTTAACAAACACAACGCCACAGATGACCTTGAATGACCTAAACAGGTTCAGCTCAATTTCGATTTAACGGGTTTCACGGTTTTTTGCAGATCCAGAAAAGTCCCCGACTTGTTATTGACCCGCTTATAGGTAGTAGTAGTTCCTTTGGCCAGCGACAATCTTGAGTTGAGGAGGATTGTCGGAGCATAGGCACAGAGTTATTGAGGGAAAAGATGCAAAAAGGAAATTCAATGGATTCAATGGTTCAATTGGTTATATGGTGCAAGGATACTCTTATCTACATCAGGCAATCGCAAACGCGCACATGCACTCACCCTTAGGACATGCAACAGGACATACATATGGACGCTCATCAGGCACAGTGCACAAACAGACACACCATAACATACCAGCCGTACTTATTTGTGTAGTTCATTCTGTACTGGTTGCCTTCCCTATCGGAAATTGTTTGGAGGAGCAGGCGGGCTGAAAATGTCTGAGCTTACCCTGAGATGTTCATCCAATCTTACCTTTAATACGTCAAGGGTCGGGGCTGAGACGACCTCTTCTGGCAGGTTGTTCCAGAAGGGGACCACTCGGAGTGCAAACGAATAACGCCTGCAGAGCAAAAGGTAGCTTCGACGTTATAGACTGAAAATATTCCTTCTTGCACTTGGATGTTCAGTTCTGGGTAGGATGGATGAACAAAAGTGATTGCAATCGGTTAATATTTCGTAGGCTAGTATGGTGTCTCCTCTCATCCTTCGAAACTCTAGGTTAAATAGATTCAAACTCTGAAGCCTGCTCTGATAACTCAGGTACCGAAGGCCCCCACTTGCTTTGTAGCCCTGTGTTGAATTTGTTCGAGCATTAAAACATCCTTACGGCGATACGGAGAACAGGCTTGAGTATTTACTACTAGTAAAAGGCGAACTAGGGTAGAATAAATGGAAGTGAAGTTTGCCGGGGTTAGGCAGCCTAGGCTACGGTTCATAAATTTAGACACATCAGTTGCCATGCGTGCCATCATCTTGCAGTTAACGGAGAGACTTAAATCCTGAGTGACAATCGCCCCTAAATCTTTTTCCTGTTCAGATACACAAAGTCTAACATTATCAAGGTGATATGAGGCCGCACTGTTATGACGAAGCTTCAAGACTTTACACATCGCCGCATTCAACGGTATTTTGTTAAACCTGCACCAGTTACACAATGTGTCAAGATGTGATTACAGACTGGATTCATCTGAGGGGTCATTAATGGCCCTCTAAAGCTTCGCGTCGTCTGCGTACAACAGAACGGTCGAAGACAGAAGCGACGGTATTTCAATACCGTATAAGATGAGCAGCAACGGTACTATAATGGACCCTTGCGGCATATCACATCGGACATTTCGAACTGTTGAATAAGTGCCATTAACTCGGACAGAGGAGGTGCGTCCACTCAGCTACGCTTCCAACCACCGTAGCAGTTTCCCTCTAATTCCGTACGATTGTAATTTCGACAGCAGTATGTTCTTGATCAACTCCGTCAAGGGCTTTTGAGAAGTCTACCAGGATAATGTCCACTCGGCCCCTAGAAACAACTGTTTTAGTCCATTGTTCCTGGGCAATTAGTAGATTGGTGACGCACTATTGGCTCTGTCTGAAACCGCACGGCTGAGTGGTTATCATTCCGTGTATGTGGAGATGTTGGATGGCGTCATCAACGACGCTTTCCATTACCTTCGAACAGATACTGAGGGGGGAACTGGGTCTGTAGTTGGAAGGCAAATAACGCGCACCACCCTTGTGGAGCGGCATTACTTCACATTGCTTCCAGTCAACAGGTAGTCAACCTTACTCGAAGGACTTCCATAGCAAGCCGCTTACGACTGCAGCTAGGCTATCTGCACAATGTTTTAGCAATCTTGGCGGTATGTTATGAAAACCCTGAGACGTTTTAGGGTTCAATTATTGCAGTTTCGCAGGGAAAGTGATAGGAATAAAGTCTATGTCGTTGAGGATAGACAGATTACTGGACGTAGGGGCACCGCAATTGACCGATAACCTGGCTTCGGTGGTATTTTCCAGGAACACCTTTTCTAGCTTATCCGCAATAATTTCCGCTGCTTCCCGGTTGTTATTAATCGAGCCAACATCTGTAAGCAGACTGGGAATACGCGGTTTTACTGAAGCTGTTTCAAACAATTGTTTATAAAACCACTTGGGGTTTTGTCTTCATTGGGCTACGGCAAAGGATTGCAGTTCAATTTTGCCACTACGAACAGCCTCGTTACAATTGTTTCCTATGGGCTTATATTGATTTTAAACCTCCGAGACCTGGAGTAATTTGAATTGCATCCAGGCATAACGCTTTTCACAAATAAGTTTTTCGTATATCAACGAATGCCATGGGACGGCTTATTACCTCTGTTGATTCTTAATGGAACAAATAAGTCAGTCGCCTTATCAATAGCGGCCTTAATGTAATGCTAAAATAATTCCATGGAGAGTAAAGACGGTTAGTTACGGAAGGCTGTTGAAAAGAAGTCATTCATTTTTAGGCAATCCTCCTTAAGGTAGTTGCGTAATGTTGGAGAATCAACTACCAGCCTAGAAGAGGCATGAATAAATCGGAACAGACTTAGAGCGTGATCACTGCAACCCAGAGTCATTTCGGTGCGGCGGTTCTCAGCCAAACCAGGCTCGTTAGTTAAGACTAAGCCTAAACTGGACGGTGCAAAACCCTGGCACCATCTGGTGGGACCTAGTACACATTGAAATAACCCTAATTCAATAGTGGTTTGTAGAAAGGACGCGGCAGAAGAGTCGCAGCCAGAATGCACGTTCAGGGCCTTGAAATCAATATACTGGTGATTAACATCACCTTGTATCAAAATACTACCTAATGTAAATTCGATGGCTCTGTGCGAAGCAGCGGCTAGGTTGCCGTCATACACCGTGTCACTTGCGAGTGGGCGGTATATAAGGGCTAAGGTGGGGGGCTTATTGGAGCAAAGACGGACGCGTACCCAAATGCACTCGGGTACTAGACGAAATATTGGATCGTCCAATTCCACGTGGCCTATATCATAAGACAGCTACAGTGCTACTCCTCCACCCCGCTTATCGGTTCTATCCCTTCTTAAAACATTCATTCCACGCAGGTTTACTTCTGCGTCCGTTACGTCTGACCATAGTCACGTCTCTGTAAGTGCTATAAGGTCGAATTTATTTTCCAAGTGGAACAACCTCAGCCCGGAAGCTTATTCACTAAGCTTGAAATGATAGTGTACACGCAGCTCTAGTCACTTCGGTTAATTACAAGCGCCTCAGATGAAACAATCCGACTGCCTGTTATTGTGACCTGTGGACGGGTGACTACTGCTGGTGTAGCCAAAGTTTTAACTACACATGGGCTGGGGCCGACCCGCAAGGAATAGGCGAGAGCACGTTTTTTGAGATTACTTGTTGAGGGAAGTCGCTACTTGCTGAGACACTAACTATCGGTTCGAGTGTTGGAAGTGAAAGTGTCGATCTTCCAAGTTTTCTCAGTTTTGTGGGAAGGGTTCTCTGAACTCAGTTATCTTCAGGCACGTTCAACTGGTGAGGGTGCCGTGCGTCCAGTGCCATATTGCGCATGTCGGCCACAAGAAATTCAACCCTCAACAGTTTTGATGCGTCTAGATAGATAAGGTGGCTAGGTCTTCGCATTCTTGTTACTCTAGTACATGAAATATTCCCTAGTAAACGCTTATCTCTGATGAATTGCCATTGGAAGAGGTCATCATCTGGCAACGATGTCAAATTAGACGACTCTGGCACTCCATGGATGATTAGACTTCGGTCAGAGTTGTCAAAGGAAATTTCTGACTCTTTTCTCCGGATTTTCTTCAGGTATGAAGGATCAGGATTTAAGCGTATGTGGGCTATTTTAGAACCTCAAAGTAGGTGTGCTCTTTTGAGCGCTATCTCTGTATACTGATGGCTTTCGAAGGCCACCTTCAGTGAGCGGGTAAACTGCGTCAGAGCAGCCGAATTAGACCGAGAAAGCTGTCGAAGTCTAGCTGACTTGCAGCAATCCTCTAATCTTGTTACGGCACATAATTCGGACCATAACTGGCGGTCATGTTTCTCACGCTCAACCAATGATGTCGCCAGCGATTCTGCAAGATTAGAAACAGTTACGCTATATGGGGTAGCAGAAGGCTTTGAGTTTATGCCGTTGACAAACTGAACCTCAGCGTCTTTGAGGTGGCTTCTAGTATCATTTGCCTTGTCGTTTCCATTCACCTCAATATGTGCTCCCGGTCCCCTGGCTACTGAGCTATTCACGTCAGAAGGGTTAACTCCGGGGGCCATTTGTTGCTATTTGTCACCCATACGCTCCGATTAACGGTGGAAACCTTGACATTGTTACTGGGATGACGCATATTGGAAGCGGTAACCACCCCGGTCTCTTTAGCTAGCTGATGAACATCAGAGGTTCCGCTTGAAGCCCTTAAGCTCTTGCGTAAAAGTGAAGGTCTACAAATCGCTGTGGCTGCGATTAACGGACTATTTGTCTGGCATTAGGCGGTATTGGTCAAGTGTTCTTTTTGTAAGTGGGCGTCACAACTTGTAATGGAACAGCTACAAGTGTGGGTAACATCACTATTTGGACACTCTTTAGAAAGGGGTGCGTTTAATCCTGTCCTGGACATATTACGAAGGAAGACTAAACAGGCAACAATGATGTGAGTTAAGGTTTTATGAAGCGCGATTGTGACTTTGGGGTCGCATACCCTATGAGTCCAGCGTTGGCAACCGTGGCAACATAGTCCCTGTTGGTTAGAAGTCACAGATTTTGCACACTCACTGCACAGACTGGTTCCACCTTTGGTAGCTACCGGGGACTTGCAGTTTGGGGGGGGGGGTCATATCCCAGATAAATTGAAATGCCTACAGTTATCGTCAACAAGCGAGCAGAAACAATAAGCCTAAACTGGCTATAGAGCACCAAATTTTAATAAAGACAGAAAACCGTTGAAAAGCGCCTCAACGTAGTTAAAGGGAAACTACAGTTGCTTACTACTTCGGTGAGAATGAAGCAATGGCAGTGGAGGCCGCAGAACTTGCAGACAGGAAATTGTGGGGGTTTAAGAGACTTGCAGTGGGTTAGAATCGCGTGAGGTGGGAACTGGATAACAGCAGGAGTCTGTTGGAATTAGAAAACAGATATCCTGCTCCGACGATAATTTGGTTCGAAATCAGACAAAGCAGCGGGGTTTAAGGTTGGTGGAATTTCAAGTCGATCGGAATTGCCGAAGAAATCTAATTGAGCCTGCGTTCTTTCGTTGCGAAAATGTTGCTACAAATCTACGGCTCGTAAAAAAATGTTTTGCATTCTCTCACGCCAAAAAACGAACCGACCAATTTCAGTTTCAAACCCAGGATTTGCTGAAGGTCTTTATCTGTTGACGTCTTGATACCCGATTGGTGTGGTCTGGATATTGGTCAGACTGCGTTATCTGTAGATATGAATTGTTCGTGTACCAGTCTAAGGAAAGGGAGAAGAAAGAAAATGAATGGTAAATCCTGGGAGCATTGTCAAACTTACATCACGCTTTAATTAATACAAGGTAGGAGAAAGGTTGTTCCAACATACATCTGGTCCTCTCTTGAATACATCTTTGCTCAAGACTTCAACATTCTTTGCAAATAATGAGAACAAAGACATATAGGCGAACATAGGTTTTTGATAATTCATCTTCAGGCCGATACAATTATATAACGAGTTAATAGAGTTAGATCGAGATATCGATCGGACTTATTACAGAGAAACTAGGTCACTGGTCAGTCAAATTGGCAATGACTTGATTGGCCGGTTACGTCACGCTTGTCCATTGGTTTGACCGCGCAAATTGGCCATCGATCCGGTGGATTTGTGGCCATGGTAGGTGCAGCGCCTGAACAAACCGTTTTTGATGACATAATACCGGGTCAAGCAGCCTGATTCCAATCGCCTCGGCAGTACAAAGTGTTCTCATCCGGATCCCTTTTGATGGGTTGCCTGGCACGCGATATACCACTTTGAAGGCTTGATCAGTGTCCACCTGGTGTCCGCTTTCAACCAGATGAGCGAGAATAACACTGTTGACCGATCGTGATTCTCTTGATTCACTTGTTCCTGTGGAGCAGGTTATATTGGTCGAACGTCAAGACAACTTTCAAAACGAATCCGAGAATACCATCCACGGTGGCTGGGGCACGGAGAATCACGATCGTTTAACAGTGTTATTCTCGCTCATCTGGTTGAAAGCGGACACCAGGTGGACACTGATCAAGCCTTCAAAGTGGTATATCGCGTGCCAGGCAACCCATCAAAAGGGATCCGGATGAGAACACTTTGTACTGCCGAGGCGATTGGAATCAGGCTGCTTGACCCGGTATTATGTCATCAAAAACGGTTTGTTCAGGCGCTGCACCTACCATGGCCACAAATCCACCGGATCGATGGCCAATTTGCGCGGTCAAACCAATGGACAAGCGTGACGTAACCGGCCAATCAAGTCATTGCTAATTTGACTGACCAGTGACCTAGTTTCTCTGTAATAAGTCCGATCGATATCTCGATCTAACTCTATTAACTCGTTATATAATTGTATCGGCCTGAAGATGAATTATCAAAAACATATGTTCGCCCATATGTCTTTGTTCTCTTAGCAAATAGCTTATTCCGCGAGGTGCCTAGCCGCTCATGTAGCGAAATGGTGCAAGGCCCACACAGGCAAGAGGAGAAAAATTGCCAGCGAAGCTTTTTTAGACTCTCTGAAACCGATTATTCTAGTTACAATAATTTCGGTATTAATTTTCCAAGCTTTGGAGGCTTCTCAACCCCTCTTAACTAATTTTCAAAAAAAATCCGCAAGCGAAATAGAAATTGTATTCTGTTTTTCAAAATTTTCTATTAGGCTCGACCAAATTTTTCAGAAACAAAGTTGTTCACCGGAACAGTTAATTTATATTCACCAGCAACCTGATTTTTTACAAAGCATCCACGGAAAATCGAAACAGAAGGAATAAGACGAAAAATTGGGCGCAAAGTAAAGATGCAAGGATGAGGTAGTAATGACATATCTCCGTAAGTAATCGAAATAAAACTAAAGTGCAGCATAACAGCCTAACGGCGTTCTTTCCAGGCATTTAAATAATACCACAGATAGTTGCCAGTTCATATCGAGCAACCCGAATATGCTCTCCTAAAGTTGTACAACATTCCAGCACGACCCATAATAATACAAGTTTTATGAGTGCGCTTGAAATTTCATATCTCATTAAATACTTCTGGTAAAGTAAAAGTAAAAGAACGTCCGAAATTACTCTCCCTATATTTTGTACCAGGATGTACGAAGCAAGTTAATCTAATCTACACTTTGAAGTACAAAAAACGTTCAACATCCTCCGCACTCAACTCAGGGATCGCTACAGCGTAGCCATAAGGAAATGTGTGAAATTGATTACGTTTAAACAAACAACACAAAACTTAGTGGAAAGAATGACCATTTTTAGAGGTGAATTTAACCGATTTGTACTCATTTCATAATGAATTGGCTGGATTCTTGTTTTCAGTATTTCACTCATTGCCCGCTGAACCCCGTGGGATACCGGGACATTCCAACGGGCAGTATGCTACATGGGTGGTTGATGAAAAAATTACACAGAAAATTCAACCTCGATTTTGTTTTCTCGGAAATGAATCGATGACTTCTGCTATGTCGCATAACAAAAAACAGAGTAGAGAACTGGTACCAACGTAGTGGGTAGTTTACACACTTCGATAATTTCCACTCATGCGCTTTGTCGCTTGAGCGAGAATCAGCTCAGAAATCTTAATCTTACCCCATACTATAACGAGTTCTTGTACTTTTACGAGGACTGTAATGTCCATTTTGAGATATGATGGCTAGGCTTGGACACAATATCTCAAATGGAGGCAAACTGTGGCCGAGTAAAGTTGAATGAACACCGCTGGACTTGCGTTAACAATCGCGGACTTCAGTCGACATAACATTCGCCGTGTTTTTATAACAACCGCTGCACACTGGACAGACGGAGTTAAGGTACCAGTGTTATGAGTACTCAGGCCTGTCGTTTTTCGTTTCGTTACTGGTTTGACTATCTATGTACCTACCTTTGATATATAAGGTCCGGCTGGAGAGTGTTAGGATGGATATGGCATTTGAAGGTATTCAGCAGTAAGTCCCACTTCATTGTCTATTCACAGATTCTCTAAATGTCCTCCTGGATGTCGTCCGAGTCCGACTCACTTCCAGCGAGCCTTGTATAATTTGCATTCAGGCAACATGGACTGACTAGGTTATCCGTTAAGTCATTTATCTATACCACGAAGAGTGAGGATTGAACTGTGACGTACGACACTTAACGGAGAGTCTTCTTCTAAAAGTAATCATTTCATTCTTACCCCCACAAGACCTCCAACTTAGAAACGTCTGGATTGACCTGTGGAATGAAAGAGATTTCCCAGTTTTATGTAGCTTCCTCCCCAATAGCCTATGATTGGTAGAACCGAAGGCTTCCAGGAACCCTAGACAACACACCTTGATTACTCCTTCTCTATCCAGCTTCTCTGTGACAGCATCTGAAAAAGACGGCAGACTGGTAAGACAAAACCCACCCCTGAGGCAACCGTGTGAAGAAGCTCTGGAATAACTTTTCCGCATAGAGGAATCTGCAGATCCTGTCTGATATTATGCATTCAAACTTTCACATAAGACACTTGTCAGGCTGACTTGTCAGTAATTTCCGCCTACTTATCAATCGTCATCTTCGAAGATGAGGATTATGTTGGCTGCATTCTAGTCCCTCACGACTATACCTGTATTACGTATGAGATTGAACCTATGATCAAAATGAAACGCCGGCAATTTGAACAGGGGTTTCAGGATGACCAGACGAATGTTGTTGGATCCTGCGGACTTTGTGCTGTTTAACAAGGATATCGCTCACTCACCCTCTTTTCCACTCATGTCACGGTTGTGGCCAAAAATTGTTCGGTTTCTGTCACACATAGCCTGTTTTGCTCGTCACCTTAAACAGATTGGGAGGACAGAATCTTCACTTCAGGTAGAAACAGGCGGGAACATTCGAACACATTACGGCGCGTAAAGGATGGTAGCTGATGCGGCACTCACTGAAAAATAAAAGAAGGGTCGTCACCGCACTCATATACTAGGTTCACAACCGCCTGACTTTTGAGTCCCACAGAGAAGTACTACTACTACTACCATGAGAGCTAGAAAATGAAGGGCATAATGTGGAAGAGGTCTACAGAAAACAAAGGAATATTATTGTTGTCTTTTAGTTTCAGTTGCCACAGAGAAAAACAACGTACTGTATACATCACTCGCCGTCACTCAAAATTCCGACATCACAATGATAACTGCAATAATAATAATAAGTCCACTTCACAGCGCTTTGCGACTAATAGCTTGATATTCCGGTTTCTTCAACTATTAGGTAACAGCTTCCCGCGCTTCGGTTATGAACATCCATCTTCAGGCTTCGTACGCCTAATAACCTTCACTTAGGCTTCTTATACTTGGTTTTCTTTAGCTGCAACAACATGGCAACAGAACAGGATGGTCGCCCTCGAAGAGCCGTCCGAGTGTTCCACGATAAAACAATCATGGATGTTTCATTACAAACTTTACTACATCAAGGTAGGACTAGTTGAATTTTGACAACTTTTACAATACCCTAAATACTGTTCGCTAAAAAAGGTCCGATTTCAGCCCGAATTGTGACACCGAAATACCTTTCTACCATTTGCGTGAGCGATCTGTTGCTATCTTTTACAAGTCCATTACGAAAGAAATTCGCTTTTAATGAATTTTTCGTTCGGGCCCAGGTTCACTTAAAGTCATGACCTCTTAGCCATCTATTCATGTTCCCTTCCAGAAGTTCCGCTACTTTAAGATTTGAAAATCCCTTTAGTGTGTTGAGCACCTCAACAGGATCGTCAATTTTCTTCCGCCACTGTAGTGAAGAAATGTTTAGGTTTTAGCCCTTACTCTGAATCCTTTATTTTAGTCGCTACGAGCAACCCAGCAGGCTTGTGTAGTACTCGCAGTAGTACTTTATCATCACTCATTTAGAGAGGGTTTCACGTCTGTACTACTTATTTCAGATGCGGTCTAACGTACACTTTACACGGCGGTACTTATACCTCCATCTTCCAACTCACGATCACTCCTCTCAGCTCTGCCGATGCTATGCCTGCTGTTATTGCGGCCTCTAGGCCCCCGTACGGGCTTTGAATACAGCGGTGATTTGAACCCCCTTTTTTCACATGGCCGCCGCTCCCTCTAACTCTGTACGACCCATTGTGATTCTCAACAACTTCTGACGAGGTCCTCAAGAGCTATTTGCGCTTGGCCACGTGAGGTGATCATTTTTACTCGATGGACAATTCGTGTAATTTATATAGCTTTAACTGTGCTGTTTGACCAAGGGTTTTGCCTACAACCTCTACGTCCTCCACAAATGGTCCCTACGGACAATTCAGAGATGTCGTCAGGTAATTTGTGAGGCCCAGGAACAATATGAGCCCCAGAAAAGCGATAACTGACGAATTCCACCACATGTTTGTCCCTGCCTTGATCTGGTCCTTTTTATTTCTACTTAAAATTTCTGATCCATCAGAAAATTTCTAGTCCACGCGAGCAGTCCCGGATGCAAGCCACATGTTTTTGGCTCCAGAAAAACTATCTGATGGTTTACTGGATAAAAAGCCTCCGGAAGTCAGGATAGCAGATTTCAACTTGCTCTACTTTTTCAAGCCGTACGCCGAGAAAACACTAAAGTTCAGCGGCGCAAGATCCCTCTCTCGTTTACCCACGCGTATGCGAAAACAATAGTTCTGTTAGTAAGGTACGCCATGATTCTATCACTAATTATTTGTTCTGAAATCCTCAGTACCACATAGGCGAGACTACTCAGTCAGTAACTGGTGGTCGCCAGTTGCCAACTATTAGATCGTTTAAAACAACCATTTCCCGTTAAAAATTTGAATATAGCAGGCAAAAGGCTGACGTTACACGATTTATGCTCGAACATATTTCGCTGCATCTCTACTGGTGTTTACTGCAGACGAGTTAAAATGTACAAAATTCCAAACCACATGACAATCACGGAAGGTGAAAGTTCAAAACCAGTTCAGTTGCTCCAGAGGCAGCATTAACGTTACAAACAGTTCTTTTTGTACACACAAGATGGGGTGACGGTGTCTGAGCGTAATCGCCTCGGCATATCGTAGCAAACGTTCGTTCCGAGTTGAGGACAGAACACGAAATGACTTTGTTGACTTAATCACATGTTGCGTCATCAAGTGGTGCTTGACAATCGATGACGCTGGCTCCTTCCGGGTGTTTGCTGTCGAGTTGTCTGATTAGATCGTTCTCTAATGATTTGAGTTCACACCGACTTACAAGCAATTTGGCGATCAACTTAACACGGCCCTCAATATCCAGCAGAGGAAAAAATAATTTATCTTCGGAACGGTTGTTGCGTAGGCATTTACTGGATGGCGAGGTTAAGCATAACTTGGTGTGAACCCAAATCGCCAACAAACGGACAATTATTAATGGACTGTGAAAATCTCCAAAAATCGCCCAAAGAATATAAAAGTGGACAACTAGGCATCGCTCAGTAAAGGGGAGCGGTGAAACGAAATTAAACTCGCTTCATAAAATGATCACAGATTAGGTCGGAGCAGAGCAGTTGTTTACGCATCGGGAAACGACATCAGCTATGAGACACTGAAGAGGAAATACGAAAGGGAAATGGCTTATGTTGGCATTTAGAATTCTACGGTGCCGGGACTGAATAGCGCTGAGGAAAACAGCAGTAGCGGTGGAAGTATGAATGAAGATTATCCATACGGTTGACTTAGGAAGGTTAATCAAACGTAGGGCCGCATTCCAATGTTAATCAAACCAAGCACAACAATTGCATAAGTAATCTAACAGACCTTAAAAATCGCAACACTACTTGCCTTGTTGATTGAGACAACCGCGGCTGGCCTTCAGTCCTTCCGCATTCGAACCGCCTCGAGACCTGTTGAAGAGGCTTGTGAGTGGTTCGGCAATTATCGCAGTCAGCAGTTTGCACATGTTTGGATTTAGCTCATTTGGCCTCACCGCCTTACTAACTTGACGTATGCGTAAGCAGCCCGCGCCATCCTCCACACCTGCCTTGATGTCTCACATCTGTACGTATGTCTCCACCAAGGTATTTTTTCTCTAAATCTCTTTCATTGTCCCAAATATGGACCTGCCGAAAAATCAGGTAGAAAGTTCGCTTTTTGCTCACTGGCCTGCGCAGTGACATTTCACTTACCCAGTTTTTGTCCAACCGCCATTCGTAAGGCTGGTTTGGATTGCACGTAGTTGTGATAAGATCCTGGGTTGCTACTGACGTTCTAGGCGAATGTATCTTCTATTCGAAAATACCACTCACTATGGGCTGTTAGTTGCTTTATTCCGTTATCAAGATTTCAACTGTCTATATTGAGCTTCACGTATGTGTCCATGTAACATCAGCATCTGAAACTGCCTCGCAACTTGCTTTCCCCAAAATATGTTGCTTTCTGCTGCCTGGTCCACTTTGAATTCTCTCCGGTCTTCCAAAGTGGTGTTTATTTTCTTTCAATACTCGACCTTGGTCACGACGACAACGCCAAGGCTTTTATCCGGCCTGAGTACTACCAGGTGTTGCATGTCTCTGGGTTCTTTCATGGCCTGGTAGTTATCCTGCTTTAGACAGCACTGTTTTAGAATGGGAGCGGACAAAACTGGTTGGAGATAACCATTAATTTTAAACGGAGCCAGCTTGTCTCATCAGAAGAGGTTTGCGACATGTGCTTCGGTCGATCTTACATGTATTCAAATCGCACTTGTGTGCTCAACGTGTTCATATTCTTGGGCGATATTCTAAACTTCCGTCCAGGTGAGAGGACTCCCGGCTGCATTTGGATGAACTGAATAGACAAGAGGTTATGCACATATTTGAAACCCTCGCCAGGAAACACTGATTTCTACTGATAGTGACGAGTTCTACACCCAGTTATTTCAAGGGTGTCTATAGATCTCATATTGCATTTGGCAAACCAGTGACAAACCAATGGAACTCCAGCGGAGCGATGTTGGGTTTCCACGAACTTGTTAGTCTTTTCCCAAGTGGTATTGGCACGCGAGCATGTTAATCTCACGAGATTGATGTTGTTCATCGGTAACTTCTCATTAGACAACAGTCTGACAAACAACATCGGGAACTGGTCTGATCGGATACTTTCCTTATAGAAGTTAGTGCTTTTTCGTCCCATTGCTGTTTTGCGCCGTGACGACAGCGATCGATCCAGCGATCGCACAACTGAAACAGGGAGTCTTCGGTAGAGGAATCTGAAACGCTGAGTTTCCTTTACCTACTTCATCAAAGCAGAAAGAAGAGATGTATTGCGATTTGTTAACAGTTCACTGATTCTAATCAGTCACAAACGCAAAACATGCCAATTATATACATCATACAGATAGGGACGAACACGGGCTAAACACATAAACAAGTACACCGATTATTATGTGATCACAACTATGACAGCCCGATAAGTTGCTCCAACCACATTTGTGCACATGACGTCAGCTGGTAGGTCTGGAGGAGCATCGTTTCGCGGGAGGCGCAACAGTAGCTTGAATGAGTTTAGTGGGTCAACTTGGTGAACTATTGTCAAGAGGTGTTTAGCAACCGATGACGTTGGATTTCGAGTCTTCAGTTTATCAAGTTAAGGATGGTGCGTCACCAGTTGTTTCAACCATTTCGGGATGTGTTCGTTGACTCGTTGTGATAGTTGTCGATCTGTTCTGCTTATGTTAACGTCACTGCAACTGCGAGTGAACTGGTACACAACCTGGGAGACAGAAGCGTTCGACAAACTACCTTCGCGATTGGGAAGAACTGGCCCTGTGGTGGTTTGAAATAAGCGCAACTGCACATCCACATACGTTTGAGCCAGGGCAGACACTAAGTTGTGTTTTATGTCGTTGGCTAGGCGGTCACCTTTGAATGGCAAGAATAGCGAAACATCCTCCTACTGGGCCGTCAGTATGGACTCAGCGGTCTTCTCCGCCATATTATGTGCCTCCATGAGTTTGCCATGACAACACTTTACTGGTGAAGTTTGTCTCAGCAACTCGTGTTCCGTCCGCAGTGTATTAGGGATACAAATACGCGCGGCTTCGTGGAAAAATGTTTTAACCAAACATCGTTCATGTGCACTTGGAGCAAAGCTGGCCAAATGGAGATCTCTACCACCCCACGTTGCTTTGCAGCGGATTGAGCGCTGTAACGTGCCAGCTGTGCGTCCAGCAACGAGTATATCCAAAGAGAGTAAACTATTGATTGATTCAAGTAAGGATTAGCTGGGGTGAATATTATTAATGAAGTTGAAGACAAAGCAAAATGAGTAATATCAGTTAAATTTAAAGTATCATCAACGTACACCGAGTGGGTCGTCACCCAGACCCCGAGAACATTCACACATTTCAAAAAGATGCCTGCGTCCAAATATGTTTCCAACCGTCGATCTTTCATTGGTCTGACCAACTATTACGGTGCGCTCCTTTCAGTGTTGCAAAATGTTTAGGCCCCGCTTAGCAATCTGCCGCAGAAGGATGCTCTGTGGCGTCCGCTCCCTGATTACGAGAGCTGCTTTGTTAGGCTGAGGACGATATACAGCTATCGCCTATTGCTGGTGCATTATCATCTACTCTTCCGACTGTGGTAGTCGCCCATACAATAAACCGCGTTGTTGAGACAGTTCGTCCAACACATCTTCCTGGAAGGTTTCGAAAACGCCACCGCTCATGTTTTATATACGTTCAATTCAGCGGAGACTTATCGCAGACAGGTTGCAAGAGTCTTTGACAATATTTTGAGGTAAAGGAGTTTCGTAAACTTCCGTATGATCGGCGTTTTTCTCTGCTAACCGATCAAAAACCGTCGCTGCTCGTCTTTGGATTCGTAAGGGAAGCACACCTGTTGATCCCGCCAACCGACCACAGTGGTGGGCTACACTTCTGTTAGACCAGGGTTATGCACTCCACTACCGCAATTTTGGTCGAATTGGCAGACTGTTGCTTCTCATCGGCAACTATATCGTAACCGAGGAAGGCGCCCTCATTTCTGCCATGGCAACTGAGGATGATGTTCACCGCCGGCTTCCGGACGCCATTCGCGGAATTTCCATAGCTGTTGTTGGAATCCAAAATGCCATTGTACTGCCTCCGGCCCTCGATCTGGCCATGAATTTTGTACAAACAATGTGGTCCACAGTCCCTGTTGTTGGCGAGCTCAGCCAGCTTTACTTTCGGTGTGATTTGTTGAGAGCAATTGATTATTACGCGGGGTCTGCCGATCGTATGGTCGTAAACAGCATTTCACCGCCCTGCCGTTTTACGAGAGTTTCATTCCGGTTGTCTCGACAACAGCATGATGAATGTCATTGCTCGCAGATAAACGTATTGATCAGGTACATCGGTCAAAATGGGAATTTTGTGTTGACGTTTGAAGCACCAACGGGCCGTCAAACTATCCGCCAGGCGGCATCCTGACCTTGAGGACCTTCCGAGAGTCCTTGCTCGCTCCTCCATTTGCATTCCTTTGGTTTTATCGGTGGGGTCTCCTGCGTCACCTTGGTTGGCGCATATTCTAAGTGGCCAGAGTTGGTCGCATTTTCTCCAGCTACACTCACCATTGCAATCATTTCTCTGTGCCGTGTTTTTGATCAACGTGGTCCCCCCGACACATTTATGTCAGATAACGGGGCAAAGTTCACGGATGCACACTCCGAGGACCTACGTCGATTTTCCCTCATTCCGCAAATGCGGTCTTCTCCTTATCACTCGCAACCCAACGACAAACGTGAATGTTGCGCGAACACATTCAGGCAGGTGTTTCTCAAAGCTCGTGGGTGGGGAACAACGAACGAGTTTCTGTGGGATATCACCTTCGTTCACTGCACAACCCTCACCTCCACATTTCTCGATGGCCGGTTCCAAGCCAATGCTCCCGCATATCACAGGCCTCGTACGGTCCATCACTTTCTTAGTCTGAGGATTGAGTCAGCGCAACTACCCAGATCAAACAGTTATGACGATGTAGCTGGAGGAGGAGCCGTTCACGCTCGTGACTGTCGGCCCGTTCATAACTAGACGAACGCATTCGTGAGTGCTGGTCATCAGGTGGTGTTGTCTGACGTATCTGTCAAAGTCAGTGTGTCGGAGCGTCATTGCGGTTAGCTGCGCCCTTATCACTCGAGCGCAACGAGAACAGACAGTGAGAACTTGTTTCAGTCAGATATTTTTTGGACAACTTCGCCATTTCAGGTGCACCTATACCCAGATTTTAGTCGTCTTATGCGTTAAACCGATCATACCAGACGCGTACTTCTCCCCGTTCTGCTGGACCCTCAAGCTAAGTGCCACTGGTGGCAACGAGTTGAAAGTGGCTGGAAGAGATATTGAAATTTTCGCGGAATATTAACGTGCATATTTCAAGACAAATGTATGCAATTTATCGTATGTAACAGTCGCGTTACAACGAGATAAATCGGTTTTGCACAATAAACACCCACCTCAGACGGTAGCCTCCGAGGAAAGTCTACTTCCTATGAAGATGTTTCATATTTCGAGAGTTATCCAGTAAAATAAACTGTGACCGCAATTTCTTCTCTCGCTTGAACATGCTGAAACTCAAGCGTGACGGATGTTTTCCTCCCTCTGATTAATCCCTCCCGCTTACACCGCATCAATTCAGTGGGATTTTTCAGAGCTTGTTAAGATACATAATACCATATGATTGATTTGCGGTCGAAGTCAGCGGATGCGCACGGGTCGACTTTGGATTGTGTAACACCGCTTACTGACGTGTGGACGGCACGATTTTTTTCGTTTGTGTAAGTCTTGCATAACACACCTGTTTATATTGCCTGCTTCTGCAGGACTACCTCTGGAAACCCTCCTCTCAGAGAAACGCTGTTCTTCAATGTCTCTACGTTGCCTGAAGTTGGTTCGCGGCTAAAACAGGCAACCCGATCCGGACTCTTTCTCTAGGTACTTCTTACTTCCTGTTTCTCACTATACACATTGCTTACCATGCATCATTTGGCGCGCTCTTATTGATGGTCCTTTCCAATGACTTCTGTTTCGTCCAGCCTCACGCACTGTCCCCTTCAGACTTATTTGTTCCATTTATTATCACAGGAACTAGTCTAAGTGGGACTGCCGTTTCGGTCATGTGGGCACCACTGGTTGGCTCATGGTCGGACTCGTGAGTAAAAGCCTCGATGACTCAGCTTTGCCTAGCTGTATCTAACTCATGCCTCCGTTTCAACGATTTTACCCGTGAGAACAACCACGGGAGATAATATTAAATTTTCCCTCTAACCAGTACGCCTGTTACAAGATATACATACACTGGTATGCTGTGCCACCCTCACGCTTGACAACGAATACGTTAACGACTGATGACCACGGTTTGGTCTGACTCTTTTGGGTATTGGGAGTTGTGTTCTGTGATAAATGCTCGTGATTCACATGCATGTGCGCTAGCAGTTTCTAATTATCTTTACCTGAATGGTACCTAACATATACCCGTTCTGATGCAGCTGCAGTTATTTTTTGTAGGCAGAACAGGTCAACATCTATCATACCCAGTAGCTCAGCACTCTCGGAAATCTCTGAGATGACTGATGACCCATCAACCTCATATTTGCCATCTGGCTGCTCGAAATCCAACGTCATCGATAGGTAAACATCTCATGATAACGAATCACCAAACTGACTTTATAAGCTCTTTTGAGAGGCTGTTGAGCGACTGAACCCAAGGTTACTGACTTCCACGCCATCAAAACTACTCTCAAGTGTCACATTACGGTCACATGGATGTAGTCTGTGTGAAGGTTATGATAATATTTATTTGACAGCTGAAGCAGAAATAGTGGGTTTACTTTAGAAGTCTTACATATTTTGAGAAACTTAAAAATACCTAGTGCACCTTTGTGACCCGTTGCGTGATGATTCTTGATTTACTTGTTCTGCTGATAAACGACAGATACAACGACAAGAATTGTGTATGCACACCCTTAAAGATATACCAAGGAATACCATGTATTAAAAACCTGGACCTTGCCAAATACACGATGTGTGCTACAGATGTTAATGCTTCATTTACAAACGTACCACTATGCGAAACGAGAGATATTTTATGTGATTTCTTCTACTCCAACTCCTTTTTTTCTGGTCCCTGTTGACTATTTGGACCTCTCACCTTTACTCTGCACGTAAAATGTAGGGTCTGATTTTTTCGGGTAAGGGTTTTCATCAGTTAGGTGGCGTAGCCATGGGGCTCACCCGATCCGCTTTCAGCTGGTGCGTTCGATAGTTAAAGTTGAACAGACACTGTTTCAAGCCGTCGACGCACCGAAACTGTACAAATAGTGTGTCGACAATATGTTCCTGATTGAACAATGCAGGAAACAAATGGAACGATCAATACATGCTGTTAGCTCTGTCCACCAAAATCTTTCAGTAACGGTCGAGTACAGAAGTGAGAACCATTCACTCTTGTACGTCCTGGTTCGACACAATTCAGACATATTTGTTGAATGGTCAACATAGGCTAAACCGAAATGAACGGAACAATATATGAATTCCATAGGTTTTGCCCCCGCTGCAAACAAAAGGACATTGCACTTGCACTGTTTGGAATAGCGTCAGAAGTACGCTCCCAAGTTATAGTACAAACTGAGGAAACAACGTTGCATAACGTACTTCGAACATTTCATTTGGAAGCTGAGTGAACTTGCTCTCACAGAAAATGCAACTAGGGAAGTACCTAAAAATAGCTGTTTACATCAAACTTCTCCCTTCTAGGGTGACAGTGTGATAAACATTTTTTGCAGAAGTGACAACTGCAAAGATCAAGCTTATGTATAATGCACTAAAGCCCGTCCTGCTCTGAACGATTCCCAGGCGGTCTTTATTCCCGGCCAAAGACCAGTCCAATGTTTTTTCCTAGTCACTGTCTATCCAATTCGTTAGGGGTTGCGTAATCACATCGGTAGCACAGACAGAACGCTTGAACCCAGGGCCAAGGAACCCAATTCAGAATAGTTAGGAGTTGCATTTACTCAGTGGTTAGTGAATAACGTTCGACGAAGGCAAAACGCCGCTTCATCGATTGTAAAGCACTTATCGACCACAAATTTCAATATCAACATTGTACTTTCGTTTGAGACCCTGATAAAGCTTACAACTCGAGTTTTTGGGTATGTCGAGGCATTGTCGGTCAGCTGTCGGCAGCCGGTTGTGTGCGCACGAAATTGTCAACTTTTGCTATCCATGGGTGTAGCTGTAATCACCAACCACGACCAAGCCCGATTTTTAAATTAAACTACTTCAATCAGTTTTTATTTTGGTCACACGTTTAAGGTTTACGGGATGGTGTGGAATGAATTAATGATGTAATTTGTGTCTTGTGACTATTCTACTCGGTTGACTGAAAGAGACCCGAAGTTTCAAAAGCAAGTAATGAAATGCTTTTCTGCTCATTTTCAAAAGTCAGCCCTGGTATTCTCAATTGATACAATGCAAGAACCTATGGTTTAACGCACTGACGTCTACACTGTGCGACCAGATTGGGCACAGTATGTAACCAAAGCACCACGACAGTCGAAAACATCAAAGGTATAACTTTCGCTTGCGCCCGTTTGCATGCTTGAACAACGAGAATTAAATCATCTGTTGATAGCCGAGCGAGTTCTTTTTCCAAGTACACCTCGATGTCAACTACCTCACGGCGGCCACAGTAGTCGGTGCACTACGTCTCAAACTCCCGAATCAGCCACCCGCCGTAGAACGAAATTTTTCTGATGGCTGTGGTTAAATGATCTCGTGAATGAGTATGCTTTTCCAGCCGCCCGTTTGCCTTCTCCCAACAATTAACTGTGAAATTTCCGGAGTGAACAACACCAAACTATAAACTGGTGGCCCGCTTAGGCTTTATATACGGCCAACTGCTCATCGAGTAAGTCATGATTGTGATGTCAGTTCTTCGAACTGTTTCAACATCTCTGATGAACTTCAACAGTTAATAAGCAATAATGCCTACTCACTCTTCTAATTTATCAAAAATAGCTATGCGGTGAAACAGTTAGCGAGTTTGGAGTGAAGTAGTCTGGCTGATGATTACGGGATAAAGTACAACTTCGAACAACTACCGGAAGTGTGAAACGTTACAAGGCCCCTACTTGTTGTGGTTCGTCCCATATACAGCAAAGACAGTGGCCACATTGGGGAAGCGTCTGGACAACCATACGTACTGCTTTTGCGCAGAGCATATGTGTGTACAACTATTGCTTTTGTGTGTAATAACTCACGGTAAGTCGTTAGGTTCTACATTACTGAGTATTTGAGGCAGATTTTTGCAAGAACAGAACACGCAAACCCGATTACTTGTTGCGTGAGATTTCAGCCACTGACGGGTGTTGAAAATATCCATGGTCATTACGTATTTACCATAAATATTGGCACCATACCGCTTGAAATCAGCAGCTGGTATGTTGTGCTCGACCGGATACCTGGAATCCTCCACCCTTCTCACAGTGAGCCGACGATGTGCAAGATGACCCTGGAACAATAATGCACTTATATCGTGATTTTGCTCTCAAGTGAAAAAGCTAACAGCCAAGGCGGTTTTCCTCCTAACGACTTAGAACCGTGGTTGAAAGTATGTGTTACATGGATTGTACAGTAAGGGATTATGTGAACTCAACTCCGTAAACACGGTTTTCGTTTTCATGACACTTGTAATTGGGCGCACCGGCGCGCCAACAATCAAGTAATCTTAATAGTACTCGTACGCATAAAGTTGTACTTCAAACGTCCACCTTGGAAATTAATGCCTGCGCGTTACCTTTGCCACACTCAAAAGATATCTTTCTCATGTTATCTTTGTCCTTTCATGTTTATTCTCTCACCTGTTGTTGTCAAGCGGGTTATGCTGGCAGAACCACAAGGTGGCTGCCAAACAGGAGTCGTTAGCATCTCCTGAAATAACTATGCAACGGTTCAAGAAAGTTCATTCCCGTTGCGGTTGGTTCCCATTTAACTGACACTGGCTGTCAAACAGTGAGGATGAAGCCCTCCATTTCACCTACGGGCTTCGTCAAGCTCACTTCAGAGCTCTCAGGTTGCGACTGTTACCAACTGCCGAGGCTATTGTCCTCAGATCTTACAACGCCTATTTTTATGCCTAAAACAGTTCTTGCAAACCCTTCATCTCTCATAACCAGTTGTTTCACAGCTACTTGGACCCAGAGTAGGCGTGAACCACTTGACAACGACAAACGCATGTTCCACGGCAGGCATGTGTGTCGGTGTCACACATCCACCAATAATCTCACCCTTTTCCGGTAGGCCGGCATCCGTCCGACGTCTATAGCTTCACTAATCTACTTGATTTGTTCGAAATTTTCACATACAGTCCGCATGTACCGCATGCAGCTGTGAAATCCCGACGGGGATTGCCGAGCACAGCTGTTCGCGCCATTGACCTCTTATGAATTCTATGGGAATTTAGAACTGTTGAAACCGTTTACAGCTGTGTCACGTCGGTTATTTAAAATGGAGAAATTAGGATAAACTTTTCTTCTGTTTCTACTGAAAGTTAAGTCTCTTATGGCTGTTCTTCAATCTAGAAAGGGCAATATATGTACACTTTTTCATGAACGCCTAGAATGTAGGTAGGAATGTACTCCGAGTGGTAATAAAACATTTAGAAGCATGTAGTGGAGTTGATAAATATCAGCTTATTGTTCTGCTGTCGCACATGGATTCATACAGCTATTTCCATTAACCCACGAATCCATCACTTTTCCAATTTTTGCCAACGAGCATGATATTACTTTTAGTCGTTTTGTAATAACACCTGTCATATAAGTCTAATTATCGAACCCACTTTCTCGGTTTTGCTTATGATATTGGCACTCAACTGACATTGACTGCGACAACTGCGTGACCTGCAGCTGACTTGATTTGGCCACCAACGAAACAGTGTCTTTGTTCGCATGCCTCGTTGTCTACGTCACGTTCTGCAGGGTGAAGAAAAGTTAGGCGAATTTGTCCGCAGACGAAATTTATAGCATCCCATTCTGACGTTGGGTCCACTGCGGTTAATATGAAAGTTCCATCGTTGTACGCCCCTTTAAAACGGAGCCTGGTAATCGGCGTTCTAAACACAAACGGAGGAAATGTGCTTTTCAGCAGCCGTGTGGTAGTTTGACGTTGAAATATCATTAGCATCAGGCCACACTAATGGTTATCGATCTGACAAATTTGGAGCTTCTGGGATGGCACTGTGGGATCTTATACGGAGAATATGAGCAGGCTAACAGTTGGAAAACGTACTGGCAAACAGCAGTGGAATCTGTAACTGATGGAAATAGACAGAAACATGAGTATCCATGATGGGAAGATTAAACAGCGCAGTACTCTGTATATCACCATGACCGAGAAGGAAGTACACATCCTGGTAAAGCACTGCGTGTGGCGCGTGGAGCGGATAGGTGAATAATTTTCACAAATGCGGAGGAAGCGCACGCAAGTAGGCTAGATAAACGTATCTCCGGTTCCAAACTGTACAATAAGATACCAACAAAAACGGCTCCAAGAGGTCTGTATAGAACTTCTTCCCGGAAGTCCACTAGGGTGAAAAGGAGAACTACCCAACCCCAAAAGATTCACAAGTAAGAAAAGAGGGGACGCATGTTTATCCAGTGCTGAACGATAGGTTTCAAAGATGTCTCTACATGTAGTGACCGGCGATCGTGTGGCTTCTCTAAGGATCCCGGCTGCAACCGTGTTTTCCTGCTTGTTTGTTCTGTACGCATGACTCTTTGTATGCTTGCAATAGGAGGCCTGATATGAACTCAGTGCCACTTTCTTCAGTCGTGCAACTAATTGCACGCAGCGAATACTTGCTCCTTTCC
>JTDE01003277.1:0-45897 GCA_014338405.1 Paragonimus skrjabini miyazakii | reverse complement strand
AGACTAGGCTAGAATTAACTACTTATCATATTTCCAAATATTGCTGGAAATATACGGTTTGTTTCCAAACCCCGCTGCCTTCTCTAGTTCAATGCCTGTTGGGACTACGTTTCGATTGCTCTTCAGGAAAGGCGTTTTAAATTGTTAGTGGACGAGGGTCTAGCGCGTACCCACTTGTCCACTGCAAATACATCGCACCACGTCCGGGTAATCTGAAATCGAACGAACGGTGAAATGCCTGTGCCGGATAAAAACACAAGCTGATCGTGGTGACAGACTGTTTTGCATCAACATGCTGTTGGAAACCTAATATTTTTCGATTAGGGAAAACATGTTGCCATACACAAAAATTACATCACGTTGGTAGCCTTAACAGGACAGATTTATAATTGAGCACTTGAGGTGTAGAAATTGCTAGGTACCCAACAGTTCTACTAACTTTTGCACGCGTCTATCATGCCGGCCACAAAAAGACGGGAAGGGTGCATGGCTGAAGCCAGGTGCGTTTGATGTGTGTTCAGGATGGGACGGCAGAGCTGAGGGTGCCAAAGGGGCACTGGGCTCACCTTCTTCAATAAACGTGAATTCATCTCGATTGATTGAAACGATCTCACGTTTACCATCCCGATCGATGGTGAAAGACTTTTCGTCTCATTGTAACACGTCGAAAGGACTGGTATGTGGCGGCCGCAAAAGCTCCCGTGAGCCGTCTGCGTGTGTGAAACCTTGAGAGCGATAAGAAACTTTCTCGTGCAGATGCACGGGTGGTGGCTATTTTCGTGGGTGTACAGTACGTAGCCGTCCCGTGTGATCCGCCTAACGTGCCACATTACATTCATACTCAACAGGTTCGACTGGTAACGGAAACACTAGTCGTTGGGCAAACGTAGGGTGAAGCCATAGACAACTTAAGCCGGTGTGACCTCTAAGTCCGCCTTAACTATAGTTCGCAATCCAAGAAGGACTAGTGGTAAATCCTCTTGACAGTAGGAGTTTTACTACACACTGAGAACTGCTTTGAACTGACGATGTAGACGCTTCACCATTCCGTTGGATTCTGGATGTCAGGCGGCAGTGTGCAAGCGCTTTCACCCAGGAGTACTAGGGAAATCTGTGGATGATTCTTCAAAATGAGAACCGCGATCAGTAGTAAGTAATGCGAGATAACCAAATTGGTCTATCCAACGTTCCGAATAGGGGCGAGGCACTGTTTTGGAAGCGCAATCACGAAGTGGGATTACATCCGGTCACCCAGTAAAACGATCGACACAAGTCGGAGGGAAGGCAAAGCCGATAGGAAGTGGCAGCTGTCCGACAAGATCAGAGTGCACGACGTGAGGAGGCGCACTGTGTGCGGAAAAGACACCGATGGAACTACTGGTATGCTTGTTAACCTTGGAACGTTGAAATCCCAAACAGCAGCGAGCTCAGTTACGGACGTCATTGTGCAGTTCGAGCTAAACAAAGCGTTCAGTGATAAGCATGTATGCCAGGGTGCGATGGGTTATGCATTGAACATCGCAAGATGAGACAAGGACACTACAGGCCTAGGTGCGCTTTGTGAAACATCACACAGGTTGGCGCCCTCAGGGGAAGTTAAGGGAACTGGCAGTATTTTCAGTGAACCACACTGACGAACTAGCTCTAACTCAGGGTCGCCTGGTTGCACAGCAGCAATAGTGGCCAAATCAAGAGGAGTAGACGTAGAATCGCTTACTTGGTATACACGTGAGAGGGCGTAGGCGACAAGATTAAGGACACTTGAGACACGCCGTATATCTGTCGTAAACTGATAGATATAGTCCAAGTGCCTGACTTCCCTGGGATGATACACATCGGACGAAGAGATCGACGAATATACCAACGGTTAGTGGTTAGTGCCGACTGGGAACCGTCGGCCTTCAACAGCATGCCGAAAATGGTGTGTTGTGAGGTAAAATGACGAGCAGATCCCTGCCGAAATTACTGTAACGGGACTCCGTGGTTTGCAGTCGACCGAGGGGATGTTGGAGGTTACAATGATTTCCTGCCAACTACTCTAACAAAGTGCCGAAGGCTGTATCGAAAGCGTTGGCTGCAATCTATGACTGCGCTAGGAATGGAATAGGCATGCATAGTTATTTTAGAGATAGTCTTATCAAGTTTTTTAAAGGATACACGTGCAGAACCAGCGAACGGCAGTCCATGACCGCCTCTACGTGGGAGGTCGGTCATTGGCTGTAAAATATACACGCAACAAAGAATGAATTGACGATTGTAGTTTACGATGCCATAAGATCTGCGAAGCTGCTTATAAGAAAAGGATTCAGGATAATCCTGGACGACCTGAAATTTGTCGGGAATGGCTGTATTTCCATCGGCTGAGATCCGGAAACCTAGAAACTCGATGATGGATTTATTTAGCTCGCACTTACCTCAGTTGACTAATATATTATTTAGTCAAGCGTTCAAATAAGCTGAAGAAGTGTGAAAGGCGCTCCTCTTCAGAGGAGTTAGCAACTAGGATGTCGTCGAGATAAGGATAAACGAAGTTCAGACCGCGGGTGACTCCGTGCATAAACCGCCGAAACATCTGGGCGGCACTGGTCAATCTGAATGGCATTCGTAAAAATCGGAAAAGACCAAATGGAGTAATCACAGCAGTCTTGGGTAGGTTTTCGGTCGCCATCGAAATTTTGTGATAAGCGCGAACTAGATCAATTTTGCCGGGCAGGTCGTGAGATCCTGCATGTGTAGAACAGAATACTTATCAGGGAATGTTGCTCTATTCATACCGCGGTGTAGTACACCTATTGGCTTTAGCACCATGCGGCTCGCGGTACCAGCAGAAATCTTTACGGGGCTGTAATTTACGTCGACGGGCAAACTTCTGGTATGACGGTACAATGAAGATAGGTTTGGAAAACGGTGATTAACTATATTGCCTAAGTCCCTGATTAAAGCAATTAATTCTGCCCATGGGACCTTGACCTCCACAGATCGGTTGTCCAAAAGTCAACAGCTTTTTCCACAACTCACGTGATGTAGATGGCATTCAGGGTGGAAGTTATAATATTACTCAGAAACTCATAGAAACGCTCGATTACTCGGTCGGTGACCTCAGCAACTTTTGACAGAGGTTGAGACTGGTCTACCGACACAATAGCCTGGGCTGTCTCCAGCAAATTCTGTATCCGTAGTTGTTGTAGAAGTTAATCGTTCATGTGAGAGTCATCAAGTAGGTCCTGCATTTCGCGAAGTAGCATAGAGGGGTGCTTGTTGCTCAGCTTCAATCCACTGGAAAAATACCGTAAGTGGATCTTACCTGACGGAGTTATCCGCTAGATTACCTCGTAGCGACGTTTCGCAGATTGAGTAAGGACAATTTCATGCAGTTGTGTTGGGACTCTCTTCGGAAGCCTGGATACTAACTTACCGGACTTAGCTTGGTCAATCGAAAGTCGGTTGCTGACAGACTCGGCCTCATGATAAAAGAACCACAAAAGCCAGCCTGCGTCCAACACTGCAGGAACTGTTAGGATGACTATGCCTACTGTAGGTGATTCTACGGGCCTGATGCCTTCGTTAAACATGGGGCAGCGCTCGACAGTCAACAATATGTAGGAATGGGAGCATAAAATTTGCTACTGGATATGAAGTGTCAGTCAGCAGAATAATAATGAAATGCCGTATAAAACAATTTATACAAAAGAAATAACTCATTAATAGGCGTGAAACGATAATACAAGGATAAAATAAACCGGGTCGCCATAGGAAAATAACGAACCAACTTTCAGAGAAAACACATCCTTCGGGCTAATTAGCTCGTAAAAACACTCCCACAGAGTTTCACTCCAAGGTCAGTGAGTTGCCCAATGGTAATAGTTAAGAAGCTAGAGCGGCTACAAAAAATAATATTTTTGGCAGTTGCATTCGACTGTACATTTTTGTTGGTTTTGGCTTTGAATCTACTTTGGCTATGACCAAGCTGTCCATTTTGTAGTATACGTCCCGGGGCCAGAACGCAACTTGTTCCGCGTCTCGCCAACCTAACGTGCTCCCGTAGATGTTCTACTTTCTAGAGCCGATACAAATACATAAGTGTCGACGCGCTGTCAGGGTTTCCCTTGTTGATCAGCTTCCGATAGTGAGTACTGATTGGTTATTATTCTATTGGACTGATTCCAGCAAAACGTGCAAACAGTGCGGTAGCATGACGGAGGAAGACGAAAGTATACATCCGGTTAAAGTCCTGTGTATAGCGCGTGGAACGGAGAGGTGAACAATTTTTACAGGTGCGGAAGAAGCGTACACAATTAGGCCAGACAAACATGTCTCCAGTACCAAGCTGTAAAACAAGATGCCAACAAAGAATAGGCCATCGCAAGGGATCGCTACCGCACTTAATTGTGATTGTTGAATAAATTTTCATGGTACAGTCGACTCACTTCTGCTCCCGTTGATATGCTTTTTATAATGTTTGTGAATACTCATGGGCGTTTTGCAATATAGAACCAACGATTTGATGTTAAAAATGCAAGAAGGTGTGTGAAGTGAATGATCTCGTTTGCAGTTTGAGAGCAGTTCATGAGTGTCACTTGCTGTTTCACAATTTTCCCGATTGTGACTCCCAGGTGACACTCAGACTAAATTCGGACTGACCGGGTTTTTAATAAGCAATGCTTGTTCCGATTCCTTAGCGGAAGTCAAAAAGAAAGGCCAAGACAGCGTGCCAGGTTGAACCCACACTACGTGATACTGTAGGGACCTGGAGATAATCCCGGTCTGTCTGCTGTACGACGTGTAAAATCCTTCCCAAAATCGTAACTCACGTTGTACATAAGATCTTAATAATCTATGCCTGCCGTCCGCTTGATGCATGCGGTCACGTTTGTTGGTTTGCATGCTTGTCGGCCTGTGCGCACCAATCGCGCCAGATACACGCTTCCGGCTTGCTCGCGCGCCTGACGGTCGGACTCTTAGCCTCCCCAATTACTTCGCACATTTGTGTCGTTTAGAGCTGATTGTGACAAATTGTAATTATCGTATAATATACTTTCGGTTCCCACAATAATGGGTATTTTTATTTCGTGTCTGGTATTGCTGCGTATACCTAAGAAAGTGTTAATTTAGTGCACGTACGCACTAAAATACTAGTTGCGATGTTATAACTAAAATTGAACTGTATAGAATGGCGATCGAACGTACAAGAAACGCAAAACACGATTTGGCACAGCACCATCGAACGTGTATTGTTGAATCGTACGGATCAATTATACAGGATATTAAAATGGTAAAACTATTGCATAACAGAAGGAGACAAAACATGTCATTCATGTTCATCACATGCGACTATAGGCCCGTCTGGTCAGAGTTATTTTTCATTGTATGTATGTAGCATTCATGCCTCACGCTTACGACTGATAAGGGTTAAAGAACTGTCATCATATCATATCACATACCCCTCTCCTCTGAGGAAATGGCTGAGATATTTAGTGTAGTGGACAAGTGAGTATGCTCTTGACCATCGTGCACTGACAGTTCAAAAGCCTTTCCTGGAGCCCAGTCGAAATGCAGTTCCAACCAGCGTTGAACTAACAGAACGCAGTAGGATTTGGAAACAGACCGTATATTTCCCGCAATGTTTAGAAAGATGAGAAGTAGTTAGCTCAAACCTAATATGAGATCAACGGCAGCAACCAAGAAAGGAAAGAAACGAAATGCAAGGTGGGCCCTAACACACTCTGTGGCACTCGAAAGCACGCCAGGCAAAAAGTGCGTAAAATTTTCCAGTCTGTTAAACAATGTTCGAAAAGGTTAAGGCTAAACGACCTTGAAGAGTGAAACGGCGAATGAGTCGTTATGAAAAAGGCATGTATTTGCCGCGTGCAATTAGTTGCACGAATGAATGAAGTGGGACTGAGTTTGTGTCAGGCCTTCTATAACAGACGTACGCAGAATCATGCGCACAGAACAGACAAGCGGGAAAATATGGTCGCAGTCCGGGTCCTTAGAGAAGCCACACAATAACCGGTCACCACAACAGTCGTGTTATTCTCGGAGCCAATAGTTTCCGTTTTAATTGTTACAAAGTGCAGAATCCGATTTCTGTTAGGCGCTTTACTATGCCAGGGAAGAATCAACCCATTCTTCCGGGGATTTACAACCGGGTCTCACAGGAATAGTTCGGACGAAACGCGATAGAAAGGAACTGCGTTGGTTGCCAAAGGTGTCAGTGATAATAGATGAGCCTTCATGTCATTGTGTCACCTGCCAAAAGGCCAACGGAAGTTCCAAGCCAGCTGACGGACAACCCAGCCAGAACGACCGTCCTATGAGTGTCCTTCGAATGTCTTATAAGTGTCCTATGAGCGTCCTAGGTGAACATGTTTTGGTCGTTCATAAGACGGTCATAGAAAATTTCCGCGTATCACAGTTTGTATAGCATTTTCAATTCCACACTTAATTCGGCTATTATACTTGCAGAAAGTTACTCCTTAATTTGTTATTAACATAACAGTCCTTCGACTCGAAGCGAAATAACGGAAAGGCGTTTCACGCAACAACAAACAATACGGCAGTTATTGTGGAAATATATTTGCAGTGTAAAATGTACCCGTAATCAAATATCCCGTGTTGTCGTAGTACTTGAAGCATTTCTGCCAGATTTGCACGCATTGTTTGGCTATTGAATGCGTAACCTGTAAATTAGATACCAGATTCTGTTGAAAGGGTGTTTGAAATGACATCTCCAAAAATACTTCAGATAGAGTAAAAAAGAAACACAACAATCCCATAGTATTCTCTTAAGTCATTCCAAAAATGCTGCAGTCATTTGCTAGTTCATATCGAATAATCCAAAAGTGCTATCTTGAACGTGTGCAAAACTTCAACATGAACCACAATGGGTGTCTGAAATTCCATATCTTCGTAAATAATCGAGATACAACAAAAGCGAATCATAACAACCATACAGTACTCTTTCTAAGCAGGCTCCACTACCACTTCCTCAGCTATAGACAGTGGCTTAACGGTACACCTTCCCACAAAAGCGGGTACTATCCTCACGTTACCTCCTGGATATAGTGAACAACGTATAGCATACCCAACTTATCAGAATTCCTTGTAAAGCCCCCTGCGGCGTTACTGCTGCATTGAAACAAGTCTCGGAGGCAGTAGTACGCCAGAACACTAACAACCAAGCTGCTTCGTCCAACCAAAAACTCGAGTTGCCGCGATATATCCTATAATGCCGATACAAACAAAAATGAATTTTTTAACAGTTTATCGAATTCATAATTAAGGCGGCGGTTAAAAACATTAGTTAAATATCACCTATTGAATAACTTTATCGTACGCTGCGTAGGGGACAAATTAATTAATTATCTCAAGTGGGATTATTATAAGGGGATGGTCGACTATCCTATGAGCATTCCATGTGCTGGCTAGGAAGGATAACCTATTGTCTATCCTGTTAAACCATGGTCCGAGATTACCGTTGACGTCATCTTGGTCATACTTCCAACTTCTAGAGACTTAATTTTCACACTGCTCTTCTGACACTTTGGAGTGTCTGGTTTATTTAACGTTCGAGTGCTAAGTATTCGCGCGCTTTTCAGAAGCTTCAATCACCCAGCTAAAGACTCATTTGTGAGAGTAGTGTCAGGGCCGTTTTCTAGAAGAACATTAACTTTAATCGACTCGACAGCTCCAATCAATCTAAAGGGCGCGAAGCCAAGACAAACCAAATAAGTAACTCCACAGCTTGACTTCTTCCAGTTGAGTTGAGGTCCGCAGTTTGTATGCATCAAAGTGAGACGCCGGCTTACACATAGAGGTTATGACCATGGAACACGGAACCTGCAATGTGGTTTTGCACTACTTGATGAGATCAGCAAAACGGAGCAAGGGGCTCTCACTCACCGCAGCTCTTGCAGCCAGGTTTACTAGTCGAACATGTCTGATTGTCCATTTTATATTGGCCACCGGTATGGCGATAACACTTTGGAAAGCTGTCACTGATGTGAAAATGGAAATCTAGATCTGGCTGATTTCCAGACTGTCAGTTTTCCACCAAACAGTCTCGAATGTTCAGTTGCAGCCGATTTGATCTTGGCAAAACAAACAGCTCGGTCCCAGAACAACCCGGCTGATTCTTCGGTAAGTAGTATCTCAGGAAAGCGATTATCTTTTAGTCCAGCTGCAAGTTGCTGAGTCATCACAGCCCTTCAGGGCTTATTATTTGAGATACCCAGATAATCGTATTACCAGACTGCTTGTGTAGGACGGGATATAAGCTGTTTCACTGGCTCGAGAGCGTCCTGTTTCAACGGGCAAAACTCGAATATTTCTATGAATACATGTGTTTTGCACTTCCATGTTCGACCAAATAGAACCAGAGCATCATTTAACAAGATTTTTGACTGAAGGTCAATTGCATCGAATTGAATTTGTCGCTTATCTGCCGTACAGAGCTAAACAGCTTTAACTTCTACCTCTCACTGTGTGCAGTACCTGTCGCCAGCAACCCCCGTTAATTTTCGAATGCAATTTTCCACTGAATCATTTCAGTTACGGCTGACTATGTCACAGCAACTGGAGGTTGCGGAGTAAGTGTCCACGGACATGTTCGTGTAACGCGTTGGCTTTCGGACATATTCAGTGTTAACCGATACAAAGAATAACAGCTGTAGAGAGATCGCATACCTTAGGAAATCTGAAAACTACATTCTGGCATTTGCAAGCCGTAGTGTCACTCCTAACTTCGTGTGTGAATGTGCAGCTGGTCGATGAAGGCAAAACCAATCGGACCAGAGCACGGATCTTAGCACCGGCGCTGGATTTATGCAGTGATGACGCGTATAAAACAGTAGCAAACATCAGTGGCGCGCAATGTTATTTGAACCTAGTTTCCCGTTACCCACACTGGCACACCCGACTCCAGGCGATATTATTGTCAATACGATTCAGGTATATTTCTGTATGAAGATTGATCAATGATATTCTGTTTTAAGTCGGGGTTGGATCTAGTGTACGAGCCGGTCGTTTGACAACAGACCGTCTTCAGCGAGAACTGCGCAGGACTTTAACGGCCAGGTGAGCACGCTCGACCGACTACAGCTTATCATTATAAATGATGCTTTTTCATCTCGGCAGAAGGGTTTCGACCGAGCTATCTTACAAAGTTCGACTAACATTACTACCACCTTTTGATGTTATGAATATGGTTGTCAGACTACCATGACATCGAAAGTCATACTGGATCTGGTTACCTTTTCTCATCCATCCCAAGGAGGTTTTGGATTGTCTAGGGCATGACTAGTGTACACTGTGCGCTGCTGAAGTGCATGAAGTGTAGAATGTCATCCGCAAACCTATTCCAACTCGTAATGGCCCCACATGGCGCCCCGTTTACACTATGCTGCGTGGATTCCTTTGGACCTCCGAAAGTGATGATTGAGGAAAGCATTTGCGAAAGATATGGCTGTCTTTTTGCCTGTTTAAGGACTAGAGTCATGCATTTAATGATGGTGCGGTCGCTGCCGGTAGACTTCTCCCTAACGGCTCTGCTGTGATTCACTGGTCGTAGCGGCGTGCCGGAAGTTATGTACAGTGATAACTGGTCCAATTTCGCAAGTGCGGAGTCAGAGGCAAGAGGAAAGTTAATTGTATCCGTAGCGCACGCTTTAGGTTTACGGGTCTCCTGTATTTTTTCAACATATTTGGCTACAATTTTCCGCAGTGATAATAATTTCCTGTGAGATTCAAAAATATCTCATACATTTTAGTGCACGGCGCACTAAGTCGTTTTCCCCAGGTACGAAGTAACCAGACGCGAAATACAAAATACATATAATTGCGGAGACCGAAAATACATTATGCGATAATTACAAATGGTCTCGATCAGCGCTAGACGGCACCGATACGCGAAACTGCTGGGGAGACTGAGGATCCGACCGCCGAGCGCGCGAACAAGCCGGAAGTGTGTGACACACGTGTGCGTTCGGGTTCGCGCCGTAGTCATATGGCATGCAGACGAACAATCGGACAACATGCATCACGTGAACTTTCTTAATACCCTAGGTACAATATGCAACTATAAGTTTTGGAACTATTTTACACATCATACCGCAGGCAGGCAAGTGAAATCTCCAGGTCGCTACAATATCACTTTGTTGTGGTCGGTAGTGACTAAACGGATAACTGCACATATATGTACACGTACGCTTAGTTCAAAAAACCAAACGTTACTCAGAAAATAGATTTGGTTCGATCTGTAATTGTCCTACTATAGTCAGACGTATACTGGATCTCTGATGTTGAACGATATTTTCTCAGCACCATGTCAGCGATTGAAAGTTTCTTCCATGAAACTGTTCCCTTCCAAGAGTCAATCGGTTCATCTAGTCGGAGTGTATCAAACAGGCCATGTATACATGGCCAACTATGTTGTCTCCTAAGACTTACAGTACAGGATGCCAGACTATCCTTGACATTTGTATCGGGTACTAGACAATCACGGAATAAAAATTGTTCAATTATATCAGCTGTCGTTTCCACCTTGTTGGTTTTGATACTGGCGTCACTAAACATGATGACGAAACGTTCTACCCAGCCGTGGGATTGCGAATGAGACATCGATAACTGAACCTGTTCTGTGGTTCACAGTGCACAAAACTGGTTAAGCTGCACGTAACCCATGTACCGTTGTCGAACACAAGCGTATTGAGGATTTAAGAGTGAAGTAACAACTGTTGAGACACTGCACTGGTTATGGTCACGTTGTAAGTTCCATTAGAAATATTTCCGATCGCTAATACTGAGCGTCAACTACAGCAATGTGGTTGGTTTCATCGAGTAATCCAGTAAACTTAACGTGTAGACCGGACCATGGATAATTTCTACCAAACCAAGACCGCAGCTAAACTTTTAACTCAGTCTCCATTGGCTGATCGTAGCGGGAACGACTTGTTAGCATTCCTTCTGTGGCACTATCGGTTACAGACCAATAAACAAACCGTCATGCTAGGAATTTCATATGACCAACTTCTTTCTGGTGTACATGAGGCTGTTTCAGAACAACTTGACGGAATGCTATTGTAAGTATTATAATTGTAAATAGTAAGCATGAGCTGACCACCGTTTATATATCACGGCGCGAGAAGAACTGACGCAGCTTCCAACTCAAACGAGATGTTAGCCAAGACCCACGTACATGCCTACAGACTTGCTAAAGCGTTTTGTCTTCTTAGGTGACATACCTAAGTTGATCATATGTAATCGGTAACGCAAGAATATAGTCAGTAACGATCTGGTTAAAACCAATGTCCGCTGTAATAGCGACCACAGACATATTTTCCTTTGAGGTAGTGTGCGTCAGTCAGTCGTGAAATAGCTTTTGCTTGATCCAGATCTGAGGTACGTTTGTACTGAAGCTAGATACCGTAATTCAACAACAGTGTGACCTACCATTCCAGTAGACATACTAAGTAAACTGGAAAATCTTTTTGGAACCGAAAATACAAAGTAGTTGCTTGTGGTCTGAATAAAATGAAGCACCAACCGTAGAGCAACTTGTGGTACGTTTTTTTACAACTACGTCTTCCATTTTTATGTCCACAACTCTTTAAAGCGGATGTGAGCGTTTTTGCTGCGTGCATGATCGTTTTTTCAGTAACGTCTGGAAAAACACGAGTAACCACGGCACCCACGTGCTAATTTGGCACATCTCATATAATCACTGTTGCCAGATTCATATCAAAATTGATGGAAAGATCGGAAGTGAAGGTCGTTTTGACTTTTTCAAATGCTCTGACATAATTGTGACTAATGTTAAGTAGTATCTTTAGTCACCAGCTGATAATGTGGCTCGTGAATTTCGTGCACAGTAGCTAGGAAGGAGCTGATATGGCTCACTAGACCCAGAAAAGATCAGAGCTATCAGATCGGTCACAATGATGTCGACAGAATCGGGACACCCACCATTCTGATAGATTGTGAATTCTGAAAACTTAACCGGTTGAAGAAAACTTACACATTATTCTGATTGCTAATAGAATATTTCATCATTTACATTGTGCAACACACTCCGATCAGTCGATTACTGTACTCATACTCATCAGTCACTAGTATATTTTCTAAGTACGCTGCTTTACCCGAAATTCCAGTTAAAATTGCATCCATTATTTGCTTAAAAAAACTGCCGACGCTATCTCACACTAAATAGGGTGCGATTATAGCGTAACAGGCCTCAATGAGCATTCGCAATTAAAATCTGTTAGGGATCGTTGTTGGCCTGAAATCACAACAAATCGTCAGGCATGCCTGACTTAACAAAATGTTTTTCACTGTTCAGGTTTATGAATAAATCTTCCGGTAATGTCAGCGCCTGTTGATACGTATGTAGGGCAGCATTTAAACTGGGGTGGAATATTCAGCACAAGTGCGTATTGAGTATTTGGTTTGTTTGACCACTAAGGTTAAAGTCACCCATGATAAATATTTTGTATGCGTGGTTAATTATTTGGTCTATAACACTTATAACCCCTGATCTGTCAGTGATACAACTACATACGGTGCAGAACGTTTAGGATAGAATCGAGGTCAAAGGTGCAATTTAGCTTTAACATAAGTGAAGTGAACAAGCCTTTTGTTGTAACTCGGTATACGGCCTACGAGCGTGTAAACAGACAACGGAATAACGGTTAGTGGAACGGTAAATAACAGAACGACGTTCAACGGTTCTGAACAACGGACTACGAAATATGCAGGATTAATACGAATCTTCCCGGCCAACTCAACCACCCAATGTTAACGGATGAACACAGAGAAAAGACAAGCCTCTGGACAGAGCCACTTTGTGTCACTCAATCCGAAAACCACACGGTCACAAACTAGACAACATTTAAAGGGTTTGTGACCAATCGGACAACAAGGATAGAAGCGGACCAGACAAAGATCCAGACGGTACAGTGATGTCCTAATTAAAGGACGAGCATGTGGGCGGTATGCCAGGTATTAGCTCTAGGCTGAGAACGCTCGTGAAGGGCGAAGTGCGTAGGCGGGGTAAAGTGGCACATGACCGTGCCTACAATGAAGGTCACTTCGAGCAGAATGAATTAGGCCTTTCCAAAGGCAAATGAAAACGATATTATCGGGGAATTGGGTTCTTTCCCGACACCTTTTGGTAAACACATCTATATGACGTTTCTGTGACTCTTCAGTAAGCTGTATTTTTAGCGACTGGGAAACAAATCTAGAATCGTAAGCTTGATGAACGCGTAAATGATCACATATATTATTGAGAGGTAAACTGAGCAAATCCAGTTTTTCTACCCAGTCAAGTCCGAGAAGGTTAAGATATGTACCTAACAGGTAGCAAGCAATCGTCACTGACTTTCAACTGAAGGACACAACGTACGTTTGACCAGCCTACCAGAAGCGCTGCCAACTACATGAGCCACGGGTTTGCTTATTGATGTTCCTGTTTAACCACGCAGTTTCAGGGAAATCAAAGCAAAATCTGACGCAGTGTATGCCTTCAAACGAACCTGACGACCGATGATCAGTAGTAAATTTAATATTCTGTGGGTTTTGACGTTCAGTTTGTTAGTGGCTAATAAACCGTTGGAACGGCTCACCGGTTTTTGAATGTCGTACAACCAGATTGTTTACTTCTGTCTGTTTGGGTGGCCAGCGATTGTCCTCATGGTAAACACTATAAGAAGTATGCATCGGTATCTTTTAAATGTACATAATCGGGCGAAATGCCGTCAAGCAATTAGCGTCTGTTTGATAAGACCGCTGGAATGTTTGTTGGGGCTGTGAAATGCCTATGTTCTTTGCATTGCCATCCTTTATGTTATGGTAACCTGATTACCGAATCATGAGAGTGTTGTGTTAGAAATTGGTTAACCATTTACATTCGGCTGTGATGAATCGCAGAGTGATATTTAGTTTCTGCTCTACTTTGCTCGTAATGCGAGTTTGAACGTCCGAATCCATAAAAGTTTGTGCCCCGTTGATGGAAAGTAAACAGGTAAGTTGATCCTAAATGAAACGCAGTCTAAATTGTACGCATTCGCATATGGCAATGTTTGCAAAGGCGACCAAATAATCGGCCTCTCTTTTTATCACGCTGACGCAGTCATATAGGCTACCGTGGAATGAAGCTCATACAGAGAGTATGTGATTAAGAGTTCTAGCCATTACCATGAAACTGAACCCGCGTGGGCTTTTTGAAGAGAAAAATGAGTTTAACGTATATGCCAGATTCAACAATCCTCAGATTCCGTGGCACTAAATGAACCTTACATAAATCATCCTGGTTAGATAAACCCATTTCTACTGGTCTGTATCGCAAAGGTGATGTTTGCCACTGTTTTTGCCGTAGTACTGTTGGAATTAGATAGAATAGTTGCCGATTTTCTTGTTTTGTCGTTAAGTTTGCTGTTGTTGAAGAAATTGATGGCATCTCTATCAACAACTCCAGCAGCTTGATCAGTTGCTCAAGGACTACCTTCGTAAGTTCAGAAGACATCCAACCGCCAAGAATGTCGTACAATGTAACGGTTGTGCGAGTCGTTCAGTTTGTGATAACATACACTGAATTCAAGGCATCTAGACTCACTCACAGTGGCACAGAATAAACAAACACCATTTATCAAGATAGGGATTACAGAGACCAATACTAATACTACTCGGAATAGGAAGCGAATATGACTGGTCGTAAGCAACTGACCGACCAACAGCAACAAAGTAACGAGGGACAAAAGCGCCAATGCTCCAACGATAAACAAGGAATATTTCACTAAGGAGAAGAACATGGCTGATCGCAGGAACGAGGGCTTGACCATGACACCCCCACAGTTAGAATGTTTACACAAGTTAACGTTCTGGTGCAAAGATAGCTACCGTCTACATGTTCCATTTCAGTGCATATGTACAGGCAGATCGCAGCGTCACATGTGATCCTGATGGTCGTTTGGCTATTACGGATGATGGCTGGATTGGACAAAAGATCAGAAAACGACCCACTTCAGTGTGCTGAGTGATTATATCATCGCTAGCTACGCGCGCATTGTTCAGTCTCGAATGTATCATCTCGATACTGGTTGCATTCGTTCGGCTGATCATATCGATCATCAAGAGGTAAACATGGATGTTTACACATGTGAAGCGAATCGTGGGTCCCTTTGTCGTAATGAACGAGAACGTGCCTCCGCATTGCACGTGATACAGGCATCAAGATAACTTGGGAGTAAGTTCGTGTGTCTGTCGACACCAAACAAAATAAAGAGACTCTGCTGCTTCCCACATACTCAAGTCGATATAATGTATGTTATTAAACAACATCCATTAGTGCACGCTGTAACGTTATAGAGTGTGCCCAGCCGAGAATTGAGCTTCAATCACTTTTGCACTAAAAATTACACATAATAATAACGGAATGGAGTACTCACTTGGTGGAAGTGTTTGGCCTAGGAGACTTTAAGAAATGGTGATAATGAATTTACGTAGAAGACATCGTTGTCAGTTTTCACCATCCACTCACCGAAGGTGGCTACTTTAGTAGAAAAGTACTGTTCGCTGTTTTTTTTTAGTCGGTGTCCACTGTTGAGATTAGCTGGTACCCACAGAACCAAATTGAATGAAATCAAATTAGTTTTCCAGCGATAGAAGTGAACTGTTGGAAATTCCAGCAAAAGCAATGTGGTGTTCCATTCTCTGACAAAAACAAAAATGCACTAAAATTTGGTTCAAAGAAATAGTGACAATGTAATTTCGCTTTAAAAGAATTACATTTACATAACTTTAATGATACACAAAACATGTGTCCACAAAATGTAGAACCGTTCCAATAGGCAGTAAGAAAAGAAGACAGAGCGAAAGACGATATAGCCAAAATATAATAACACAACGGTAATAATTCCAAACATTCAAGTTGGAGTTTTTCAGTGTGTTCGGTGGCATACAAACTAAGTGTTACATCCTGCTTTCACCAAACACAGGTGCCTCTGATGTATAAACGAATACACCCGAGTACACAAAAAATAGTCAACTAACATAGGTGGCGGTGTGTCCGTTCACATAGTTTGCTAGATTAAATAATTTGGAAGATGTTTTGATGCAATGCTCTTCCCACGTTTTGCTCTTAATATTTCGTTCTTATTTGGAAATTTGTCAATATGTGCACCCCTGTCAGGATCAAAGGTAGAGTCAACCATAGTACATATGACTACGACAACAACAATACAACAAAGAGAGCAAGATACTGCATCGACTGTCCAGCAGGATGAAACTCGTCTTCCTATCTGCTGTTTCTAGCAGGGTGGACAAACGGAGATATGCTACTGCTAAACAGTCTCCCAATGACTCCCCCAACAGGAATCTTGGAGCAGACATCGCACAGACAAATATCGGTAACACGACCCCTAACCTGAGACATGCCGATGGACACAGGACGTTGTCCGTTGATATCTGGAATGTGCCTACGCTGTCGGATCGATGTAGCACCGGACTGTCGAAACGCTGCTCCGCACTGACCGCCAGGGAAGGGAGCCGATATGGCATCCATTTCGTAGTCTTCAGTGAAATGCGAATCAAGGTAGGTTCCGGGAAGCAAGTGCTGGGTACACCTTTTACTGAATAGGTGACTCAGTAGACATTGCTCTGGAGCATAGTGACTGATTCGCAGTCGCTGTTCACAGCAATTTTTTCATTATGGGCGAACCACGCGGCACCAGCCCTCGAGTCTTGTTTATGTGCACACTATTCGGTCAAGATAAGTCTGCTATATACCTTAGTGATTATGGTCTGACCGTGTGTCACGTTGAAGATATAGAGTTCCGTCCACCACAATTCGCTCGACACCCGTTAGTAATTGGCTATTTGTTCTGGGTGACCTCAGCGCGCGAGTGGGTGTGATTCAGCAGCCTGGTTGGGTGTCTCCGGATTCCACGGGATTGGTTGAGCCAATAAGAATGGTGATCGCCTACTTTGCCAATGTGCTGAGATGTCTATCGCAAACACCCGATTCCAGCTGGCTATGAGCAATATCACAACTGTGACTCATCCACGAAGCGGCCACCACCATTTTCTTGATTACGTGATCTTGTGACAGCCGGATATCCGTGGGTACGTATCGCTCGAATGATGCGCGAGGCTAAATGTGGTACGGATCATAGACTGGTTAGAACAAACTTGTTCGATTGGGCTTGCAAGTGTGTTTATTGTAGACTATCCATACAGCGGAAAAAACTGAATTTTAAACTATTGCAAAGCACAAAGTCGAGGACGGTATTTCAGCTTACAGGTGCTGTTTGCCTGGAAGACACTCCCGTATCAAATAACCACGTAGGTACGTGACACATTAAGGAACAGATCGCGGCAAAAGCCATCTAGACGATCGGTATGGAGCATTCGAAATGTCCGGACTGATTCGACGGCAACATTGTAGCTATCTGTAACTTGATACGAAAGAAGAATGCAGCGGTTGTCATATCCATAATGAAACCGGTGTGTTTGCTGTCAACTAACCGAACGGCTCCACAAAATCAAGGACGATTGGTGAAAACAGCAAGGTGAGCTGGTGCAGGGTTACGCTGATTGCTGACAACACTGAGTTTTACGATTCGCTTAAGGCTAACTTTGGCCTGTCTATCCTGTATATTAAGGCACTTATTAACGGGTAATTTGGTTTTTCGCGCACTCAGACAGCTGCTGTCATGAGTCTGGTGCAACAACTCTGGTAGCCTACTAAACTATCCTACTACCACTGATTGGTTGACCGTAAATAGACTGCCATAACAAGATACCAAAGCTTTATTTACTCTCACCTCAAGCTTAGCAGAAGTGCAGGGAGTTTTTGGACAAATACGAAACGGAACATCTGCATGTATATGTGGGTTGCTAACGAATCTTCAAAAGCACAGGTGCCCGGCTTCGAAACGTCTTTGTTCCAGTTGGCTTACTCCATCTATAAGCAATAAACGGTCCCTCAAGAACTCAAACGTGTCCCGTTAATACCTTTATTTGTAAGTAAAGGTGGCAAATGAAGCACTAACAGTTATCGGGGTACTGGAAAAGTGCTATCAAGGGTACTGCTTAGCTGAATCAGTGCGAATGTTTTTAGACACTAATGTTCCAGACGAACACTGTATATTTCGGGTTGGTTGCAGTACAATCAACATGGTCTTTGCTGTTCGACAGGTCTAGAAATGCTGTGAACGGAACCAACTGCTGTACGCCCTGTTTTTGGATTTCACCAAGGCGTTTTGTCCCGTGAGTCGGGGCACTGTGAAGTGTGTTGGGTTAATTCGAATGTCCAAGTAGGTTCACATATTTAATTAGACTGTTACATGTATGCATGAAGGCTGAGCTGCAGTCGTGTGAATCGAGCCCAGATGAGTTTGACCTTGTTACTAGCCTGAGGAAGGATTGTGTCCCAAAGCCACCTCCATTCAGTTTATGGTTGAAGGAAATGTCAGCAGTTCCTCTTCAGAATTAACCGGACGGTGGGGAAGTTGAATACCGCAAGCTTGGTGTCTTGTTGCGTATGCAAGTTTTCGGCACCCCAAGAAGCTTACGTAATTCGATAATGCGCGCGCTGTTGTTTGCAAATGATAGTGTGTTATTTTTACGCAGCAAGCACTAATTTCAGCGACTGATCACGAGTTTTGCAACCTTGACATCAAAATCTGGTTCGGATTTCAATACTAGTAAGATATCTCTCTTTCAGCCTTCCATGGACGAAAAGGTTTTGCCTGCACTCGGAATTCGTGTCGATGTAGACAAGGTGTATAGCTGCATACGCTTCTGGAACTTGGGTAGCAGTCTATTGACAGTGTTCGTGTGGCAAAGACAAGTGCTGATTTCGGACGTTTCAAAAGATATGGTTGGAAGAACTACAGCAGTAAGCTGCTTGCCTATTACTCAATGGTGCTGTCTACGCTGATGTATGGTAGTGAAGCTTTGACATTACATCAGCAAAAATGCGGCATTTGAGCCTTTCCCGTATGCAATGCCTAGGATGTATTTTGGGTATTCCGTGGTCGAATATGTTTCGGAACACTCAGGTAATTCGGCAAGCGGATATGGATGGAATGGAAGTCACGTTAGTGGTCCATCAGTTTCGTTGTCTAGGGCAGGTAGGTTAGACGGGCAACAAACAGATCCCGAAGCAGTTGTTGTACGAGCAACTGAATACAGATAAAGTAGCGAACAAGACTTGGTTTCTGTGTTTGATCATCAGACTAATTACAACACAATATATATGAAAACAGCAGCTGGGGTGAGTCAGAACAATGGTCAATAGAGGTTATGGACAGCGTGTTTGTTATTTGTTACGTAATCACTGCTCCAAATCGTGGGTTTGATTGATTGTGGAACAGGGAGGTTAGGTGTCCGCACGAACTTCTTTTGAGCTCAGAGGTCAGGGTTGCGTAGGCGGATGCTAATGGCCTCGGCAACCGTCAACATTCGGAATCTCACCATTTTTGACCTATTCCTCGGCCCTCGGTAGACAATCTGAAAGGCGTCTTTCTTACTGACAGAATGATTAGAGTCAGTCAAATGAGCAACGATCGCGCTTGAAACCGTTTTAACCACACCACTATTCAACCACGCAAGATGATGTTCACGCACTCTGTCAGACAATCGCCTTGAAGTACGACCAATGTATGACACGAGCAAACAAATGAGTACGCACAACAGTTGGTTGTAGAACATGGAAGTTTGTCTTTGAGTTGTGACATGATAACGGGTGTTGAACGGAAACTCACGCACAGTTGAGCGGCAAGGTAGGTAGTTTCGACCGACTTTTTGAACTTTCGCGCGATGACTTCGACCGTGGGATCACCCTTGAAAAAAGACTGCGTCAATGAAATGAAACGTGTCCCGGAGACTGTGTTCCGCTAGTTCCAAACTGATAGGTTCGAGCAGACGGGCAAGCAGTTTGGCCAGAGCGTGATAAGGTGAGTTGCACATGTCTGAAATGGGTCTCAAAGGCAAACCTGCTTTGTACACCTTGGACAGACCGTATAACTTAGGGATTATTGTACCAGTGGGACGGGTGCGCTCGAAAGTGGCCGAATCAGTTACCTCTTTCTGTTTCATTTCACGCAACGATTGAGATAATGTCTTTTCTATAGCTGGTGTTTTGTCTTTCTCCGTACTCATCTTCAAGAACTTTGAGCTATCAGCCAATATATCATTCATTATGATAACGTAATCAATCCTGTGCTTTAAGACAACTCCTGTTCCTTTATCCTGTCTGGAAAGCATTACGCGCTCGTTCTTTTGTAAACACTTCAGTGCAGCTAAATGCTGCCTCGTCAATAGATGACTTACTTGCTATTTTACCTTCTACAAGAAGTGCTCATGCAAAATGGCTACCCAATGCGTTTCATTCAGAAGGCAATGCAGGTACTAAAGCCGAAACTTAAGTCACCTTGTGTGAATGAGAAACTTGCGTTTATCAGCCTTCCTCTCAAGGGTGATCCCACGGTCGAAGTCATCGCGCGAAAGTTCAAAAAGTCGGTCGAAACTACCTACCTTGCCGCTCAACTGTGCGTGAGTTTCCGTTCAACACCCGTTATCATGTCACAACTCAAAGACAAACTTCCATGTTCTACAACCAACTGTTGTGCGTACTCATTTGTTTGCTCGTGTCATACATTGGTCGTACTTCAAGGCGATTGTCTGACAGAGTGCGTGAACATCATCTTGCGTGGTTGAATAGTGGTGTGGTTAAAACGGTTTCAAGCGCGATCGTTGCTCATTTGACTGACTCTAATCATTCTGTCAGTAAGAAAGACGCCTTTCAGATTGTCTACCGAGGGCCGAGGAATAGGTCAAAAATGGTGAGATTCCGAATGTTGACGGTTGCCGAGGCCATTAGCATCCGCCTACGCAACCCTGACCTCTGAGCTCAAAAGAAGTTCGTGTGGACACTTAACCTCCCTGTTCCACAATCAATCAAACCCACGATTTGGAGCAGTGATTACGTAACAAATAACAAACACGCTGTCCATAACCTCTATTGACCATTTTTCTGACTCACCCCAGCTGCTGTTTTCATATATATTGTGTTGTAATTAGTCTGATGATCAAACACAGAAAACAAGTCTTGTTCGCTACTTTGTCGTTCTCATGACTTCAACGATTAATTTCGAATGAATACGGGCAGGTGAGTTTTTGATAAGCAGAAGCTGCGAGACCAGGACTTTAAAAGCCCAGAAGACCTATCCCAGTATCGTAGGGTCTGGAGAAATACGATTTGTATGGGTGTCTGATGGTTTATGAGCGATAGTTGCGCTGCTGTGAATCCAATCTCGCTGCACACAAAACGACTACTGGTGCCATGTATAGGGATGAGATGAATATATGGTCTTGTGATGGATGTGAACCCGTTGACTGCTTCGGACTGATAGATGATTAGCGTGCTCACAATATACTGAACTACCTTTTACGGTATATTTTCAGCTTATTTCTTCCCAGTTACAATGCTGAATTTGGATCCCTTTTTTCTTCAGGATTAAGAGTTTTCCCTTCAAGTGAGCCTATCATCTGAGTAACCACCATTGCCTGACTGGACCAAAATGGTCTCTGCTCACAAGCATTCTTGTATTACTTCTTCGAGCTTACACTGGATAGTTGGTGTTTGAGTGAAACCACAGGTTGCTTACTCTATACCACTTCTAATGAACGTTATGTGCTAGCGTGCTTTAACTTGAATCACTGTGACACACTAATTATGGTTGCAACATGGTCAGAATTGAAAAGTAACAGCTGTAACTGTTGTATAACTGTTATTCTTTGGAAACCAATTGGTCAGTGAGCTTTACGTGATTCCCTTTGAATCGCGCATAAGCCGTTGTTAAACATACATCCATTGCTTCGACATGGATAGCGAGCATAACAAGAAAAGATTAAAGTTATACAAAAGTTCTGTTTCCAGCGTTCTCGAACGCGTCTCCTATGAATGTGGTGTCAATTACGGCTGCAGAACTGTTCAGGATTTAAGTAAACGGACTGACCAATACAGTTAATGTGACAAACAAGCAGTATAATGAATAAGACTGAAAAAACTTGATTGTTATGTTACGAAGTACATCTAGACATGTTTATGATCAATCGCAGTCTGCAGTGTTTTACTTTTTACATACTGACATTCCCCACTCCGAGAACATGATCAATACTGGTGCTTCAAAACCTTCAGTTTCTTTGACATACGTTGGAGCTCGCTTACAAAATGTTTCTTCTCAAATGTGACCTTCATAAACCACCTTATCGTTCACTGTTACATAATTTTATATAACATTAATATAGATATATGTCCATTCAGGTTGTTTCGAAATAGAGAAATTGAATGCCCCGATATTTTTGTTTACGTTGAAAATAAAAATGTGCATACGTAGATAGATTTGTGCTGACACCAAAACCCGTTGCAGCTTTAAGTAATGGATGAGAAATATCAGCTTTAGTTGCATCAACTACCTTCAACGCAAACTTTATTTCGTTATCGTCCTATTCGGTATGAATGAGCATTGTAATCTTGAGCTTTGAACATCTGATAAATATAATTCTCATCATTAACCTCATGTGTGTGTATCAGCTGAATATCACCCACGCGCTGTACAGTCAGATAAATGCAATACTTGACACTGATTACGCCTCCCTGCCCTTAAAATTAAGTAACTCAATTTTTACAAATGATTGGTTGAACTCAAGAGAATGAGCCTAAAAGCTACTGATTGATTACGGGGCCATTTCATTAATTTTGGTCACCTTGTTCACAACATATCTTCAGATAGGGTGGATGAATTTGCAACTCCGAATGAACAAATGTTTTGATGAACACTGAAAATAGGCCTCACCTTAAATCTCGTTTATCTAACACTATTCACAATAGAAATTTCCTGTAAATCATATCACCCATTACTCCATAAGTTCACATTCCACTTATGTTCGTACCTTTTTCATAGGGCAAATTTTGTAGTTTTTTCTCTCTCGGCTGTTTTGCCTTTGATATACAGAACATTGCACAGCTCCGTAAAGTAGTTCCCGACACTGATAAACACATATCTCATGACAGGCAAGTGTAACACTCCAACACATTCACCAATACTCCCACCCTCCCCCGCTAAACTGTGATCCGTAGCACTCCTGTGATTTTTTTTATGACCCAGCAAATATGTTTGAAAAACATTATGTTTGACTGTGATAAGACAATGAACTTGCAGAAATAAAGCATCAATAACAACAGTGTCGTGTTTTGCTGCACCAACTGTGAAAACAGCTTTAAATCCGAGCAATAATGCTATTCAAGAAATCGAACCTCGTTGTCAATCCAATAATGACCATTTTTGTTCGGTACCTAAGAAACGTGCTATGCAAATCGGTGACAACCATGGCTAAATTGTCCCTCGAGAGAGAATAGCTTTCGGCCAGAAAGTTTGCTGCAAATTATTTTTACAGTTAGGTACACTTTCCGAAGGCTCAGGAAAACATATGGAAGCAGAATAAACAGTGTTGGCTCACTTAAAACATCCCTGATAAGATTTCGTTATTGCTTTTCTTCATCACCGAAACGGCTTTTGTAATTTATATAAATGAATATACATGCTGCTTATAACTAGCTAAAAACAATGTTATCGAAATAAATCCAATGAGATTTCTTTGCCTTAAACCTGTTACTGGATCGATGACCACGGGCTTCTGAACGATATATTTTGCTTCTCATAGACGAGTGAGGAATTTGGCAGAAAAATAATTATCCTGATAAATAAGTCAGTTCCACGTAACAACAGCCATCCAACTGTCGGGTCTACCACTTAGAGAGATTAAGCAAAGTTTACTCTCCGACTTTATTCCGTTTCATTCTCTAACGCTGCCTCCATATCTGCCTGAGTTACTAATGAGTCATTGTATTTTATCTCCGCTAATTTTCGCTTTATTTCTACATGTCTTCTACCGTCCTTGTAGATTTCTAATATTTCTAAGCTAAATGGTATTTTATATACATACTAAACTACTTTTTATAATTGTTTGGCCCCTCAAGGAAATTAGGTAGTCTGAATTCTATTTACAGGCTGTTGTAACTGAGTATTCAGATCTATGATCGTTGGAGTAGCCAATGGCATCACATTCATTTTAGCCGGCCGTAAACATCTGAGCTGAAATCACAAACCTCAAGAGTGCATGCACTCCTAATGTGTCGAGAGTGTTCTTTTTGAAATGGCGTAGGCGAAAAACAGACAAATAGAAAATATCAATCACGAATGAATAACACACAACTCGTAACTGTTCTAAGACATTCTCGGGTAGTTGTAAAAACATTAACATAGCCAATAAGTTTGGCAACGTTGCAAACCACGACTCTGACTGAACGGATGAAATCCTTAGACCGGACAAGCTGGTTTTATACAAATCTTGTGTCGCCGAGTAGATTGAAGCGGTTAGGTTTCAAAATCAGCTGTGTTGTAGCAGACAGAGACCTGTAAACGAACTTTCGACCTTGCAGTAACTTCCTCCTGGTTATTAGAGAGCTCAGTTGACTGAGGGTTTGACGAACTTCGTGGTTTGTACCCACGTATACCAATGAGATCAATCCGTTTCTGCGAGTGGTGCAAACAAAGTATCAAACTGAGTTCCGACTTATTGACCGACTCACTGAAGTGGGCTGACCGAGAAGCTTATCTGAATGTTGGTAGTGCACAGTTTAAAATAATCCAAAGCAGCGAACTTCTTGATCAATTGATTCGTTGAAAACAGTAAATTTACCTTAACTGAAGAGACCTGATCACGGGCCAATCAACTGGACCGAACACAGCGATTCTGGTTATTTTGTTGAAATGATAGGATACACTAAATATCATTCACAGAAGGCTATAGTTGGCTGCTTAAATATATTCGTTCGATTATAACTATTGTGAGGTTACTGGTGTTAGGGTTAGCATGGTGGTTTCACAAACATGAGTGCCAGAGTGCAAATTCTGGTCCAGACAAAGATATACACTACTGATGAACTCTAATGGGAGCTTCTTTTCGAAGTAAGCTGGCCGAGAGGCCTACTTCAATGTGAATGCTGCGATTAAGTATGAGTGGTGCTCAGTTTAGAATGGCTGACCGATTGTGATAGCTACTTCGGTAGATACGCCTTGGGACGGTTCCCCAGCCGTCTGTTTGCTGTGACAGTGTTTGACACCGCGTCTGTATATGAACGGGTGAACGCGAGGATTGATTTGGAAAACATAACAAGGCAGTTAAGCATCGATGTGAACCACTGATGTATTGCTGTCTATGATGATGATTAAGTTTCGCCCTCGCCGGTTAGTTCAGTAAATGATAGAAATTTGCTTACATTTCATTTGTGGGTCTATCCCACGCGTTTAAAAATTAAACACTTATCACCGACGGATTATTCCAGTTTCCCTTAAATGCACATAACTTGCGCCCCGAAATTCGCATTAACTGTTAATTGCTAGATATCTGAACGACCTTCTATCAATATTAGCGATACTGGTCGATACGAACATATGAATGATATGGTTAAGGTGTACTCATATTGTAGAATACTATATACATGCTCACCGACTTAATATCGAAATTTACACAATATACGAGAGAAGAAAGTACCTTGTGAGGAAAAACTGATTACGCCTATTAAACTTTCAATTAACTATTTGCAAGCCTGCATTTTTGATTGCATCATGCCATTTTTATCCTACTATAATCAAGGTATCGTTAATAATATCATTTGGTGAGCTTTGAAATCTGTGTCATAGCCCCCTTCAACCGACGGTTTCCTAAAAGCACAAAGTTCGGTCGTCTATGGTAACAGACGTTGAGAAAAAATATCACCACTGTTGTATATATACTTTCTGCACGCGTACACTCCTAGAGTGATACGTCATTCACCCATTCATTCATAACGGCCATGAAATGGACCGGAAAGCACTGTAGCTGGGAGCCGCCGGTCACTGTGACAGTGACGTGGAATAGCCTGGAAGGAAGAAGACCGTTTCCACACCTTCAAAGGTTTGAACATCACTGTAGGCGTTGATGCCATTTCACGCGGCTCATCACGTGTCAAGTCGTATAGTCTAAGTAATACTCACAGTCCCAACCTGTACATGCACGTTCACACATTCACCGATCCGAAAAACCTCTTCCATATTGTTCATTAAGACGGCAAAAAGACATACATTGCGAGATGCAAGCATTTCGTCTATTCTCATCAGTCGATTACATAAAACATTCAGTTATATAGGTTAAGGGCCTGGTGACAAAACAATGAAATGAACGAACATCACATGGGAGCAATCGGGGTTCACTGCCACGGTAACGAAATTGATTGCGTCAGCACCTTTTGCCAAGCAAAGGGTCGGTGCGTTATGCTTGATCAACAATGCCTCGGAGAACGTCAACAGCCTAGGGTTGCGCAATAGGACCATGAATGAAGTGACGGGGCCAACCACATGACCGGTTGCGATTAAGTGTTTCGCGATAGAAGACGTCGGATTTCTGTTCGAGTGTTGACATACTGACACGTGTTGAATCGCTGTTTGCACTAGCCATTTGAGGATGTGCTCCGTCTTCCTTTGTCATAAGTTTCGGTCCGTTCTGCCAATGTATGAGTCACCGCAACTGCAAGTGAACTGGTAGATAACATGAGAGGCAGAGTTTCCCGAGAAAATGATTGGGGCAGTGGCGACTCATCCAGTGGGTGGAAAGCAACAAGCGCAATTCCGCGCGGGATATGTGCGATCAATGGCTGACTTAAACTTTCGACTTAAATCGATAATATTGTGGTTATCTGTGTAAGGAAGGGTGATGAAAACCTGTTTCTTCGGTGCCGAATGTGGTTGGGGGTGGGGGGTGTAGCCAGCCATTCCTTGTAATGAATTTCAATAAATTTGACCGGATATCCATTCGCAAGCAGGACACTCTTCAAGAGCTCCTCTTCAGACTTTAGGTGGTCGGCTGTGCATACTCTCCTTACTCGGTGAAAAATGGTTCGCACCAAAGTACGTTTATAAGCCACGGGCGCAAATGAAGACAATTGTAGGTACTGCCCACTCCATGTGGCTTTTCGATAAACAGACCTACTAAGTGTACTGTTTAAACGCCTAGAAATAAAGACGTCTAAGAATGATAGTGAGTTATCTAGCTCCTGTTCATGAGTGACACGGAGACTTCGATCAGCGGAATTAAACTGATATAAAAGAGTAATAAAATGATCAGAATCGGTGAATATTAGAGTGTCATCGACAAACCGCTTATAAATCAAAGAACGGTCAATATAATGTGATAGTTCATCTTCGACCATTCCAAGAAAAATATCACCCAATGTTGGGCCCAACAGGCTGCCTATTGCTACACCATCAATTTACTTATAAGCACATCCACCGAACTCAAACCGAATGTTTTCCGTACACATAATAATCAATTCTTTAAGGTAGTCGACAGGGATGGGCAAAGAAATATTATGAATCAAAAATAAAATCACATAAGTGATTAATTGTTTCATGTAATGGAACGTTTATGAATAGTGAATCAACGTCAATTGAGTACATCTTTTGTGTGGAACTCATCGAAATATCCTCAAAAATATCACATAACTCAAAAGAATCCTTCAAATCACGGGGGCTGAGGGTTTTACGGATGGGATCAAGGAGCTGAACTAGCCATCGAGCAACGTTGTGGTAAGCTGAATCATCCATGGCGAGGATAGGATTTTGGTGATCCTCTCATTCTTGGTGTACGGGTCCCAATTGGTTTCAACCGTTTATACTCGCGCTCAATTATACATCTATACAACAGAATTCACAGCTTCCTCAATATTTGTTTTTCTACTAGAATGTTATTATCTGGCGTACGGTCAACTTTGAACTTCCTATCATCAGCTAGGATGGTGTGCATTTTCATCACATAATCAGCTTTATTCAAGATCACAATGCCAATGCCTTTGTCTGGTTTCAGAAATACCACGTCCTTCATCTGCTTCAGTTGTTTGATGGCCCCATAATGTTCAAAGAGAAGACAACAATGCTGGCGAATGGGTGACAACAAAAACTGGTGCGAAACATCGACCATTTTAGCATGAAACCAACCTGCAATTTCTAGCGAGGTGGAAGATAACACCATTAGCCGGTCGTATAGGTTTTCAAACTGAACTTGAGTCGTTAACCGGTTAACTTTCTTCGGCGAGAGTTTGTATGTTAAGCCTAGAGAAAGTACTTCTAACTGCATTTGCGTAAACTGCTTACTAGACAAGTTGTGGACATGTTTCAAGGCATCACTGAGAAAATTGGGTTTGCTAATGGTACGATCCAAATAACCTTGGAGACTCTGGAGCGTTTTGGCTGCGATTTTCTTAATGGTATCCTTGGCGAAGTTCTCGAACTTTATACGGCATATCACGGTAAGGTCAGCTAGTATACCAGCAAAGCGGTTTTGGGTTTGTATGAACTTGTGAAAATTTTCCCGGGCCGTGTTAATGTGGGAAATAGCCAGACTGACAACATTGTCGTTATTGATCAACAGTCTTGATTTCACCAGAGTTCTGAAGAAATCTGATGGAAAACGACCAGACCGAACACACTCCTGATAGAAACCAATGCGAGTTCGTTCAATCACTGTTTTGCACCTCAGTTTTAACAATCGATTCAAACCTCGCGTAGTGTATGGAGGGAGCCTTCGTTTGAGAAATTTGAAACACTGAGTTCCTTTTATCCAGTTCATTAGGACGGCAAGAAGACATACATTGTGAGATGCAAGCATTTCGTTTATTCTCATCAGTCGATTACATAAAACATTCAGTTATATAGGTTAAGGGCCTGGTGACAAAATAATGAAATGAACGAACATCACATGGGAGCAATCAGGGTTCACTGCCACGGTAACGAAATAGATATACTGGGACGCACGCACGCGCGCAGTCACCATCTACACATTCAGCCAATTGGAATGATGCAACTGGGTGTGATTCGGTGCGGTCCAAACACGATCACACAGAACGCGCTCGGACCCGGATTTGAACAGAAAACAAACAGCTCTGATGAACCGGGTGGGACACGGTCCCGAAGAACGCTATCACATTAATCATATGACACCAATTCCAGTAATAATGATCTAAAACGCCGATTTAATCTTTCCATTGGTTATCTTTGAGGTATCCTAATTTGTTAGTGGGTACTCAAGCTATCGCGGTCAACAGTTCCATTACACCACTTTATATCTGACCTGAACACAGAATGGACCCTTGCAAGTATGGTCAAAGCTTACTGAGATAACTCTTTGGAGGGGCATCAATGTTCTTTTTGGTAAAGATAGCTTCCGTCAACTATACTTATTTGCATCGACAATGCCTGATGTTAACCAAATTTAGAACTCGCCGCAGTCGATCTTACTCTCAATTGAAAAATCCATCCTACGCACATAACCTGCTAGAAAATGTCCCAGCCGTACTGGCAAATGACGGATATTCGGTGTACAGAACTAGTTTCTAGCAGATGATCTGATCTTAATACTATATATTTAGAAGTGTACTTTACAGCACTTAGCGTTTATTACTGGAGCAAGTCTTGCTGTGTCTCAGTATTTTACTTCATTAAATGTGTCTGATCAACACACAATCAACAAGGACACACTCGATGTTCGTATTTCATTTGAACAGAGTCCCACTAATGATTTACTCGTTTTTGTGTGTTCACTTTAGGTTGACTAGTCAAACCCATCTGATTGAACGAAGGCAGCGTGAGGCCGTATAACATGTTTTGACGCACTGTTTACCCTCTTATTCAGAAACAACGATGAAAGTGGGTTAAACTTCAGTGTAATGTGGACAAGTTAGGACACACCTCGTTTACATCAGCCGTAGTATTTCTTGTAGTACATTAATATACTTGATCTAAATAAATGTCCCCAGGATCAGTCACTAAAGCTGCCACACCAAATGAGCCGCCTGACAGCATCATCAGCAGACTACATTTTTGAGGCCGTTACGAATGTGCAATCAGCTTAACCATCCGAGCAATTGCAAAGTGGTGTGTGACCACTATTTCCGATGTTGACAACTCAGTGTCCTTTACAATATCTCAGTGCATGTCTACATTCCAGTGTCCGAGTTATAATCATATTTCCACACCCTAATTTCATTTTGCTTCCTCATATTTATTATTCCCATGACTTATTATTACTGAGGCGAGCGTATTTGTTCTTTCTCCATTCTTCCAGTCCTGTCTATCACAAAGTCAGGTCATGTAAGCATTGTTAGCCGCTTCTAACTTGTAGAGTCTCAGTGACTTTAATATATTATCCAGCACGCTTGATGTGCCTCGGGAAGTGAATTTTCGGATTAACTTATGGATTTTTACGTCGAGCTTCTGTTCTGGAGTTCGGAGACATCTACCCCAACTCTAAATAAACTACAAACGTTTGCGTATGATACTATTTGTTACGAAAAGTAAGTCTCACAAGTAAATGAAAAACACCACTGCCTTCTGCTTGCTAATACTTCCAGTGAGGTGTAGCTTTCGGAGGGCAATAACCACAGAGATATTCGAAATGAAATTCTGGCATACGTGTGCGCATCAGTGAACTGCAGGAGTCTAGCCGTACCAATGAATTCTATTTCAGTTCAACATTCAAATTCACTTGACGGCTGGTCATGATCGCATGTGTTTAACGTTTCTTACTGCTCAGTTCACCGTTTTTGTGGTAGTGCTGTTGTGAACAGTTCAGGCGCTGTAAGCGGGCCGTTGAGAACCATTCATAGAGTACTTGCTACGTTAGTAACTCATACAGAGCAGTATTAGCCGATAAGGAAATCACATCAGGCACATCGGTTTTTTCATACTTTCTTAAAATTGTCTATCAAAAGTGGTTGCCTAAGTTTTGATTGAGAAAAATATCTACATTCACCTAAGAAGTATCCTAACCGCAGCAACCCCAGCCGAGGTGTTGGAGTTAGGCCTTTATAATAAAAAAAACGCGCCAGACTTCCTATAGTTTTCTTAGTTTGTTTTACGGTCGGGTGTTTCAAAGGTATCCGATGAATGAAACGTATCGTCAGTAGTTGTACGTTGTTGAGACATTGCTCGGTCTCAATCAAGTTGTACATTCAGAAAAACCTAGCTCATCATCATCATCATAACAGCCATGAGCCTGACCAAAAGGTACTGTGGCTCGGGCCGCTGCTCACCTCAACAGTGACGTGGAATATCCTGGAAGAAAACGTTACTAAGAAGGGTGAAAATTATTGAGAAAAGACTAAGAGGAAGAAGCGGAAATGGAATGGATACAGGTACGCCATTGACTGCGACACATCGCCATCTCGGATAGCGTCTCTAACCAGCGGTTTGAATGATCACGAGGACCCCAGCCAGGCAGGCGACACCTACCCACGTTGCTCAGTGGTGTAGTCAGGGTCTTCATATTTTGTAACCACGTTGTTGCTTGACCACCACGTGGTTTGACCCAATTGTTGGTGGCCTCAGCATATAATGCCCGGTACGGTAAACGATTAGATGACATACGGAGTACGTGACCTAACCATCGCAAGCTGTGTACCGTAATTAGTTGACCAATTGATCGCGCATCCCGAGCGTTCCGGAATACGCGCCGGCGAACTGCCACATTGCTCACACGATCAGTCCACTTGATATGAGCCAATTCGCGGAGACAACGATGGTCAAACACAGCAAGCCTGTTAATATCTTCTTTGTGAACAGGCCACTCACCTATGTTGAATAGAATGCTAATATGTTAAGACAAGGGATAAATTATTAACGAGAACTGTGACACTAGTAGTTAGTAAAAGGTACCTAATACAGTTCGCCTAATGTCATCATCAAAGTCACTTTCGTGGGGTGGTTTGAATCGGCCGAATCAAACAACTGCTGAAGTAGTATCCGTCTGTAATAGCTTCGAGGCAGCGGCTTAAGTGGGAACTTCGATCTTAACACTGATGAAACAGAAATGACCACACAATGTTCGGCTAATGTTACATTCACCGTTTATCGACGGCTTAAGACAGTGAGGCGTATGGAACAAAAACAGTGAAAAACAAACTAACAGGTAGTGATGAAATAGCGCTAACGGGGTAACAAACGCTCACTTACACAGAACCCTTTGGAACGAGGGAGTCGCTCGAACCGTGACAGCAAGGATGACGTTATGACGAGAGAAATTTTCAGTGCCGTACTCTCCTGGTTTCGCCAAATCTTAAAAGCTACGCAAATCACAGTCCGTAGAGTAAGTGAGTTGATTTGACATGAAGACCTGTAGGCCGATTCCGATCAGTTTATCGCATACTAAATAATTCTATGTTATTACTGAACCAAAAAACCACCATAATTATAAGAACTAAGCAGACGAACCAACGAATATAATCACCAACAGCATTTAACTTTCGGTGGAGATCCATTGCAAACTAAAGTGAATCTACAACCAATGGCTTATCCGAGCAGACTGCTGACCTAGAACTATCGATGTGTGTTTGATTACGTGTCGCGATCGATCAATAAGACACACAAGTTGTTCGAACTAGGTGCTACTCACAAGTCGAAAGCTGGATTACTTTCCGACTAGTTGATGGACAGATGTCCATGGGATCATGCCAGTTCAAGATCTGGACTCTGGAGTGGCTTCCGAAGAAGAATTCCATTCTTTGGCTGATGTGACTTGCAACTGTGAGCTTTGTCACGCTCGTTTGTACGTATCAACGAAGCAAAACGTTGATGACGACTGTTCTTGTTTACTGGATCAAACGGATGGTTTTCATTTGTTGCCGTCACCGAAATCAGTTACACCCAATCCTCCTCACTATCCCATGCCAGTCATTTACCCTTGGGCATGTCCAATGCCATTCTATCCAGATATGACACCCTTTGCATGTGCCAATCACAGCAAATGCATATGTCCGACTGGTAATAAGCTTATTCCGGAAGGTGCCGGTTTTATGAACCCTATTTATGATATGCCTTGTAGGCCCAACATCGCTCCACTCACGTTCGAACAAGAGTCGGACACAAACGCCGTCTCAACTGCACCCCAAGTTTACATTTCCAAAGACTGTGTTTTACATATCAGACTGTCTACTTATGTTTCGTTTGAACGTTCCGTATCAGCTTACCGATTGATAAACTACCGTAATAATTCTGCTCTCGCACTAAGCGAGAGCGGAGAGTATGGTTATGCTTATCACTACAACTGCCGTGGTCTGATCAATATGCATCACGGTAAACTATCGATTACGTTTGACAAGGATCGGCAAGTGCTATTACGTAGTGAGAAACCTAGTTTTGTGAAAAAAGAAATGGAATTCTATCGCCTTACTTCGCATCATTGGACTGCCTGTCGACCCGTTTCAATGGACACATTTGATAGGGATAGAACGCCAGAGATTTTGAAAAAAATTGGCGTCGAAAAGAGTAGTGATGATGCCAAATTGCGGGAACTGATCAATTCATCTGCAGTACATAAGGACAGTTGTGGTCTAACTAGTAAGTTTGTAGCATTCTCATTTTACCCACACTGAAAACAGTTTACTTAGGTGATGCGAAAATAGAGCAAAAAGTCAATGGTGACGTGGTTCTCAGCTGGTTTTATGAAGATCGGGCAAATTCTCTGATCGTCTCACCATTGTCCGGTAGTTTCAGTCTGTCCACGAAGAACTTGGAAATTATGGCCACTCCAAAAGCTGATATATACATTGCGTTTGCGGATTTCTTTGTTCATGTCGGGTAAGTAGGCCCGTGGCCTATCGTTCACAATCCAACTGAAGTAAACATTTTCTTTCAGCAACCAACAAATGACTGTGAGCAGCGGAGCTGTGGCTGGACGTTGTCATTTTACGAAAAGTCATCCATGTTTACTGAAACTGACTAGCACTTCGATGGAACATCAGGCGGTTGATTTACGCCAGTACTGTGCCTACTCGCAGGCAGTTTCACACGTTGGTCCGCCGCCTACTACATCCACTCATCCTCGACGACACACTCCAAATGGAGCTAGCATGACTGGTGCAAACATGGTGGCCATGACAAATACATCTCCACTCAGTCAGACGTCAATATCGGGGGAGATGTCGACTGAACGAAAGGAGGAAAATTCGTGTTCAACCAGTTCCAACGAAGCTTGCAATGCACCTTTAAAGAAAGAATAGAATCTAAGGGAATGTACGAGAGATGAGCTTTAAACAAACCCACACAGCTGATGTTCTTTATTTGTCTAAGGACTGCAAAGACTATACATGTCCAGCTAGTCCATGGTTGCGTCTTTACCGTTCATCTTCGATGAAGCGCCAGATAACACAGGAGTGAGCATTAAAAATAGAGTTCTCAACTTTTGAACTTTTGACTTTTTCAGTCAGTCCGTGTGACCAATAAGACACACTTGCCAGCCTCGGTAATTAATGCATAAGCGTTGTCAAATGTATCTCATGACTGTTGGAAGTAGATAGCATATGCTGTCGGATCTTCGTCTTCTGTGAGAACAAGACTGCGCAATAGCACGATGAGACGCTTAGATGTGTATTCCTGCAAATGTGCTGGATTACCAAGCCACAGGAAACCGAATGATACTCGTATGAAGAGTCTAGGGTCCTATGAATTGGTTGATTGTGTGTATGCTGACTGTGTTTCCATGCAGCCTACTGTTAGATTTCTATAAACATTTAGAACATGAGTTTGACACGGCCAATCAATTCACTTCAACTTACTCAGTTTGGGTTGTGCTGCATAAAATTGGAAATCCTGAACGGTGATTTGAATGATTGTAACGCAGGTGTAGATACGATGTTCAACTAGACACTATATATCTACCAGATTAGTGATTCGGTATTCTAAACACCGCTAAGTATCTATTTATGTACTGTCGTATCCAAATACTAGAACAGTGGAAAGATTCGAACGCAAGGATAGCCAAAGTGGGCATCTCTGTTTAATTCACGTGGTCACCACAAGGGCAGTCCTGAAACAATTATCTTAAGAATGGGTTTGAATTTTTCCATCCAACGGTGTGACCATTTGTCTTGTTCGAGAATGTATGATAAGTTAATGCATTTCCGACAGAAATCTATTCTGGCGAATTGAAATAAGTATTCAGTGAAGTATGACAGATGCGCTGTAACAGTCACACTGCAGTTAAAACAACCTCAAAGTCGGATAGAAATCCTAGGGAATGTGCCTCATTACTTATACTGTTACACAAAACTATATTAATAGCTGGCGCTTACCCTATGCGGACTGGATATGACAACCGCATAGATGTCGCTCTCTGCGTGCCGCACTTTTACGCATGTGCATCTGCTTCCCATTGACAATCTTTTCGGTGATGCGTTTTATGTATACTCACCACTACCTGACTTATCTATTCTATTATGGACGCTCCTCACAGGCTCGACTGACTAGATGTGACCGACTACATGCGTTCAAAAGCACTGTACACAAGCCGATTACACGATTTGGGGGCGATGGTCATGTCTGGTACGCTTTGGGTAAGCAACGCCGACTGTGTGTGTCTGTCCAGATTTAACGACGATACACCACTAGACAGAAGTAATGACCTGGAGAAGTAGCATCGGTTGAAATTGACAAAGAAAGGTCTCGGTTCTCAGCTGTTGCTGGCTGCGTCTTGACGTATGCATTGGTTGCATATACACCTGTCCAGAGTGAGTGAGTGTTGTTAGTTTGATTTGCGTCCTTTGCCGAATACTGCTCAGCCGTCGGTTCAATATTCCGTTAATCCCTACACCATTCCACCGGCAAAGACGAAAGTTTGATGACGATTAAGACATGAAGACGACCTGACGAATCAGAACTGTCACGGGAATATAAATAGGAAAGTATGCGTGTCGCCACCCCGGAGTGGACGATTCAATTATCGCACGGACATTCCCATAATAACTGATAAGTAGTATAACTGATAAGTAGTAACTGATAAGTAGTATAGGGGGTTTGATAATTTAGAAGATGGTGCATCTATTCACGAGCTGTTGTCCGAGCAACTGAAAGGAATAGATTGATCAATCTGGATTGTTTGAACTAAAAAGACGTATTGCTAGAAAAATTGTTATTAGCGCTGCGCATGAGGAATGACTGATTGCCTTATGAAGAAAATACTGAGAGCAACCGACAAGGATCTGTTCCAGAGTTTAGCACTAGAATAAATGTACAGTTACTTTGTCGGATGTTTGACTGCGTAAGCTTAAAAACGCAGATTCTCTTCACTAATTCATATGTTCCTTCAACTTCTACTGAGAAGACTATTACAATCCCTTCATATATCAGTGCTCTGTCTGGCCACGTATTTTTCTCAAAATAAAATATACCTACTTGGGCTAAATCACTATGTTAACGAGTTTAACTGAGGTTGTACGTACCACGTGACGCATCGCATGCCCGCAGTCTATCTGGGCTTAACAAAGAACACACGCTAGCCCGTACATCTGCCATTCGGCCGATTCGTTGAATGTGCGATGTGGGAAACCCCCTGACCCCGTATAGATGCGCAGTAGTCATCCAGTGGCTGATGATGAAAACATAACTAAATACTCTACAATTAACATACAGCGTATTAAAGAAGTAAAGAATCTCGTGAAGTACGTACGCAGAAACCGAACATTAGTAACCAATTGAAAAGTGTAAACTTATACTTTACTCTTATGTAACGGAGCAGCGGTAAGCACTGAACTAGCAAAACTAGGAAGATTTAAGCTGTAAGGTTATCTCAAGCTAAAGCCCCTGGCGGGTCAAAGAAGACACTGACGACGAACGATTGTTTCCGGTAACTCGTCATCAAATGGGTGCAGTCGGGCACGCTCAACGAAGTTAAACTGATACCTAACAAACCAAAAGAGACAAAGTAAGACGTCATTGGTCAATGACAAACCTTACAAAGTTCCAAACCCGCACAAGTTAGTAGCAAAGTACAAATTTCGGTGACGAGTTGTTTGGATTTGCACACGCACAGTCGCGCCGCGGAGATTGGTTTGAAGTTTTGGTTGCGTATGCTTCTATACATAAAGGTTCCATGTGCAATAATTTTCAAAATGCAAACCAAACGCAATAATATTTTGCAATAAAAACCAATTTGAGTTTGACATCGTCGATATCATGGTCACTGTGCGTCAAGCAGGTGACCAGTGACCGTATAGGGAAGCAAGCTGCGGCAAACGTTGGGGAGGGGTTTGACAATCTTGGCTTCCAGGACGACCGTTTGCAGACGACAACGCGCTATAAGTTCGGATCCGCCAGTCGTAAAGGCACGAATACAGCTAACTATTAGTGTCCTGATGCTGTTGGTCAATCAACTGGTAACCAAAATAACCCTCTGCGGTTCGCACAGCTAAAAAAACAGTGTAATTGGTGCAACACTGTTTTACATTGTCCAACCAAATACTTTATATATTGCTATCCATAAGATGACGTGGCTCAGAATAAAGTTATAACTATATCCACGGCTCCAGGTCTTCTATTTTTGCTGCGTCGAGGCTAACAATGCACTCGAGCTAGTTCATTACCTGCCATTAATCCCACGAGTTTGATTACTACAATGGATTATCTGCTATCGCAGTTGTGCAAAAAAAACTTCCAAATTCATTGTGATAGACCACAAACGAAACAATGAATAATCATAAAAAGTGTACTGGGATTGCTTGTCGAAATAAGACTGGAACCAGTGGTTTTGCATGCAAAAAATTTAGGGATCACAATGTGATTGATGTGAGTCAACACAACCAAAAAAAAGCCATGCAACTCCATTTTATTCGTACCATTTAATAGGATGAGTTGACGCATTAAGGCGTAATGACATTAATAGAATGACTAAAACTATTTTGATAAAAAAAGGTGCATGGAATAACAGAAAATGAATTTACAAGAAACTAAATAGAATATTGTTATTTTCCTCAAGACTGGTGTGTGTTTACACATATCACTTACAATGTCACGGGTCTAGAAAGTAAAACTTCATAAATCTGAGAGTTTAAATCAACATACTGCAGCGACATTGAAAACACTCTGCTGATGAACTGGCATTCCCATAGATTGATAGTTTTAATGTGGATTGAGCTGCTATGCTATTTTGAACATATAACTATTCTTAGTTTAGGAACATCCTTTTCGAGCTTTCAGCCACAACACAATGGTGCCATTCGTGGTTCTATTACCGCCACTTTACAGATGATCTTCATTAATTCATTCACCCAAGCCCTGAACCTGGCCAGCAAATACTGTGGCCTGGGCTGTCACTCAACAGTGAAGTGGAATATCCTTGAATAAGAAAACGTTACTAAAAACGTCAGACTTAATCGCTCCCCCCCCAGATTAAGGAGGACATGAGTAGGTAAGCAATCAAGTTACTGTGTGTGATTGTCTAGATGGTACATGCACACATGAGATGAATAACCAAAGACAATAAATAGCCAACTGACCAATCGGTAAGCCCCTGTACGCGAATGGTTAGTTTGCTGTGTAACTAATTCGGCATGAGCTTGCACGCGCAATTGCGCGCGAGTGTGTGTAAACACAAGAATGTCTGTCTGTTTTGACATCTGTTAAAATGAACGCCATTCGTGTAACCTTTTGGAAGGATCCAAACTAAAGCATTTTATTGGAGCCCGCGTTCGCAGTGAACATCAAGATTCGATTACAAGGTTTTCTCGAATCGTGTTCCCTCCGATGTTACTCTCGTGCTTGTTGGCAGTTCAAACGTACCTAGCAGAGACAGGTAATTCACTGGTGTCTTTCGGTCTATCATAAACATTGGGGTTCCGTCGTCGGATGTGATTTACGTGATGAGCACTTTCTTGCCGTAGACATTGAGTCCATATAACACGTGACCTCGGCGCTTAGGCACAGGTCCCAGTACCCAGACACTTCTATGACCATGAAATTTTAGAACAAATACTAGTTCACCCGGAAAGAATTCTTCAGTCTTCGCCTCATTATATCCGTCAAAATGCCCCCACCCCATTTTGGTGTTGCGTTGTCCCGCCTGTTTGACAGAAAATATGGCATCCAGCGCTGTTCTCATTTGCCACGCCAGAAAAAACCTCAGTCGATGAAACTTCGTTTGGCACAATTACGTCTCAGATAGAACGGTAAGTACGCAAGACGGTATCTAAAATCTCACTCTTTTCTTCCCCCCTCCAGGGTGTGAAGAGCCCTGTTGGGTGTATCAACGAAACGTTCTGTGTCCACTAGATTAAAGATGATATGGCGGACTGCAACCATAGTCTATAAGGAAAAACTAACAAAACTTCAGAAATTGCGCTGAAGTGAACTGTATACCATTATCAATTACAAACGTTTCTGAGAAGCCGAACTAAACAAATATGAGACAGGAAATAGTGAGTCGTAGAAACCCAACGTAATGGAGTGATCGTCGGTCTCTCTGGATAAGCATCTACGAGGATGAGAAAGTAATGACAACGAAAGTCGGCATGAATTCCATTCCAAGGACCATCCGGTATGGGCCAAGAGTGCAACTCAGTCCTTACGGGTGTTACCGCAGCATGCGTACACTATTCACGATTTCACCGTGCTCTCAATGTCATAGTCAATCCTTGGCCAATATGAGTGACTATGTGCTAAAGCTGTCATGTATGTTATGTCAGGGTGAACACAATGTAACATTTGCATAACGGGTTTTCTCAAGATTTCTGGTATCACTGTGTGATGTGACAGCATCATGCAACCGTCTACGACCACTACGGCATCACGCTATTGAAAGTATGGCTTGTAATCTGTCCATAGTACTTTAGACCAGCCCGTGCGTAAGTAAAGCATTATCGCTTGCAAGGCGGAGTCTAATTGGGTGACACGCCGAATCATAGTAGAAGTAACAAGCGAATTCCCGACAAACCTCTTAAATACGTATTTCTCATGAGCGTTTATCTCGACAGAAGAAATGGCAACGCCCTCACTTGGTTGGTTATTGAACTTATGCGCGAAAAAAAGCCTGGAGAGGGCGTCCCGGCCGCACAAAACATAATCCATGAGTAATGTGGCCCAACATGGAGATCTGTTGGTCTGTTATACTTCGGTGGAGCAAGTATGGATAACAGGGGTTCATGATCCGTACACAGTGTAAACCGGCGGCCGTGCGACATCATATGGAACTTTATAACGGCAAAAATGAGAGCCAAATCTTATTTACCTATCTGACTATCGTTTATCTCGGCAGGTGACAGGATTCATGAAACATGACTTAATGCCTTTTGGTGACCGTCAGGGAACTGGTGTAAAATCACGGCCGATAAGAGCAAACGCAATGTAAACAAACGGCTCGACTTACTTATAAAGTGGATATAAGTATTTGCGTTTCCAAGTAATTTGAAACAACACCACCGAAGAACATCTTACATAAAAAAAAGACTTTATAGAAACACATTATGGACAATAAAACGACGTGTTTAAAAAAGAAACGACTTTATCTTCAATAGAATCACAATAAGGTCAGGCATTTTTATAATGGAAAAAAAGCGCTCATCATAAATCACAGTAAATATCGAAGTATTTGAAGTTAAATTCATACGATTTAACGTGGGGCCTCTGAATTCTCAATTCCTGGAACACTAACTTCACCACTATCGGAATAATATCGTTGCTTTATAGTACGATATTTCCGCAAGGCATACAGAGATTCGAGTTCCTTTACCACATAGTGCCCACGATCCAGTAGTTGACGGATTTCTTCAACACATCTATTTTTCGCAAAAGCCGCGTGCAGTTTCTTCCGAAAGTAAACGAACCCCTTTGGATATTCACGACCGAGGTATAACAGCTGAAAAACAATGAAGGTTTACAAGCCCATTAGTAGCAGGAAACAAATTTTTAAAAATTGAATTACATTGCATGAAAACATTGACGATTAAAACTGAAAATGAACAAAATTTGGAGACCGTCACACATGGGAGCTAGACGTAAACCGACGAAAAAACCGTTAGCAGTTACACTTCAGTAAATGAGTGAATGAGCGGCCGGTTGCCATTGGCTAATGTTACCGCAACCCCTAGGAAACCGCGCGTTCCACTGTCCCACTGAGTGTGTGTACAGCGATGAGTGAACAGTATTCTCACATCGGCCAATCGGGCAGTCCGTTAGAAATGCATCCAGACACTCATATCATCAAGCTGGCGTGAGAGAGTGAAATTAATGTGTCTCTCCAATGATTTTTAACATTTCCCAGCCGACAGCCACATGTGCAAACTAACCTCACTGCTAGCACCAGTAAACAGAGTAGCTAACTGATCGCACGTGATACACCATGATACGCAAAGAACAACATGTCAATCTATCGGTGAATCGAATGAGTGCTCACTCTTGAGTGCGGAATGTTGCATGGGACGAAAAGTTGGGACTTTTGATGTGACAGCCGAGCAAATAACTAACACCCAGTGATAAATATCCATTTGGTTCACCCACGGAATGATATGTTGAAATTGGTATAGTGCTTTGACATGTGCAGTCAACTAACTGGCTCACGCATAAAGTGTGTGAATAGCCGAGTAACCCTGGATAAATCTATTCAATTGATAAATACAGTAAAAGCCTAACGGCATCAACTTAGTCATCTAGCGGCACCTCTCTCAGAGCAGAAAAAAGATATACGTTGTAACACGTTAACATTTTGTTTACCACCATCAGTCGCAAACGTATATGCACCGTACAAATAAGAACAAACAGTGACAGGACAGGCCTACAAACGCACCATGTATTACGTCACCATGAGTACAAAGAGCGATCCTTGGCCTCACTCGATCAGAACGCATGTTAGTGCGAGCTCTCTTTGCGTTGGAACGTTAACGTAATGTATCTACTTCCATTCCCTAACGTACTGTGCTAGTATGAACCATTTACATTTGACGACTATGGAGATTCAGTGGCTTGGATGTTGTCGCTGTTTAGCTGAGTTGTCTACGAAGTAGGTGCACTTAATGACACGGAGCAGTAAAAGCCGTAAGGAAGCTGTCTCAATGATGACGTCTTACTTTCACCTACAACTTGGCTGTTTGTTTTGCAAGGTATAGGCACCTTGATATTGAATGTCTGAATATAGACGTAGATATTTTCAGTAGCTAAGTTCCTTCCCTTCCCCCTCTTTTTTCCATGACAGGGTTTGCTTTTTCTTTCCTGGTTGTTTGACAGTTAAGTATCGGTGCAAACCATTGATGTATTGCTGTTTATGATGATGACGGAATAGTATCAGCAAGAAAGCTCTTTAAATCTTCTTAAATTGACATCGAGTCACGTGAAAATGTTGGAAACAAGTGAAGGTGATATCGGGGTATCGTAAAATGGAAAATATATAGTAAGCGTTTGTGACGAGTAAACACTAGGAGATCACAATCTAGAGTGAACAATTATGTTGAAGTTCACTTGCTCTTCAAACAGCATCACCTAGCCCAACAACACCGCTTAGTCAAAACCTAGAAATAGTACTATTACCGAAGCTTGGCAGTCTTATTAACAATGATAATACGCCTACAGACGAAATTCGATTAATACAGAAAACAATGGTCAAACCGAGCTAGCATGCATTCTGTGTACATTTCTGCTATTGATAGACACTCCTCTATAAAAGCCGAAAAACAAACGAATCCCTGTTAATTGGCTACTCCGTGTACTTTGTTAATAGTCAGTGATTCCATTGAATGAGGAATTAACCGAGAGAGACAATTGACAAGGGCAATCAAGTGTGTTCTTTTTGTGAGAGAGTGACCTACTCCACGTGTCGTTGGTATATAAGATGCCAATAGAGAGCGATAGTTCAACACACTAAACAAAATAAAAAGACGCATCCTTTGAGCAACCAGACGGATGCTATCTTGAAGATGCGCCATTTCCGATGGCAGATATTGTCGACCGTTGATAAATGGCATCCACTTCATTGCGAATTTATTTGAATCAAATAAATTTTCAGCGTTAATAAGGCGATACCATAGCAAAAGGATTTTACTTTGAAAAACAAGATCGAATGGAGGTTTTCCACCTCTAGAACAGCTAAGCATTTCGTTACTGAGACTACTTTCGACAACTCCATTTGTGCCAGGAAAGCAATAAGTGACCGTCAGCCATAGTACTGCAACACATTGTCTGCACAAGGTAGAACTAGCCATTGTTTGACAATGTACCAACTTATGGCAAAGATACACAAACTAATGACTTGATATGTGGATTTCCGGTTGCTTCTTCATGTGTGCGAATAACACTTGTCTCGCTACAGAACAGTGATATGGTGAACTGTAAATCCGCATTCAATCGCATCTGGCATTTCGCGAAAACGGATTTAAGTGACAAGATTTTCATACGAGGGTTGTTGTTAGGAGGCGCACCACCTGACGAAGCAGCCCGGATGCATCACGCCATATCGACCAACCGGCTCAGTTCGGATGGTATGGTTCTAAACATCCAATCAGACTGCAGTCGTGCGGTTGAACGTTTGTGCGCTCTCTGCACTGTCCTTCCCTGCGTTGCTTCTTGATGTCCCCATTAACGAGATTTGTTCTGACAACATGACTGTCATATATGACCGTTTCACTTGATTCCCTCTGTGTCTGACAGCCATGCACGATCGTCTCAATTGATTTGCCTTGCGTATTGTCGGCGATCTAGGCAACCATCCAACGCCAAGTGAGTCAGAATTCTAAGTCAAGGGGTCCAGATAGGGCCTCTCAAAGAAACCATATGTCCTGTCATGTCGCAGGGTAGATTTCTGAATCAGAGATTAGGGATGGGGTCTCTTAAGCAAAATCAATTATGGGGCATGACGATCGGCAGGCTAGCCTAATGAAGAAAGTAGGGGAAACGAAAACCGCTTTTGCTTCAGGAAACACCAACAGACTCTTCAAACTTATCTGTACCACTGGTCCAAGGCGACCGTCTGTCAGTAAAGCCATCAACGAGACAGATGACATTCATTCATAGTAAGTCCAGAAAGTTAGAGCACTGGACGGAATACTTTGTGAGTCAAGTTAGCCGGTCTCCCGCCTCTATTGTGTTACCACCACAAACTTGTAACGTAGCACCCTGATTTGGAACTACCCATTAAAAATGAGGTCCGCAATTACATTCCGGCTCTCAAACGTAATAGAACCGCCGGCCCAGATGATCTCGCGTCGACACTCTTCAAACAGAGTGCGGAGGTGTCAGTAGAGGCCTTGACGCAGATGTTTCAACTTGTGCGGACAACGGAGACCATCCCTCTGTGCTGGGTCACTCGATAATAGGCCCCATATGCAAGAAAAGAATCCGCGGATTTTGTGAAAATAACAGGGGAATCAGCTTGACTTAAGTCATCATTAGGATTCTGATATCTGTTATAACCCGTCGATTCACTGCAGCCCGGGTGGCAAAAGTTAGGGAAGAACAGGCAGGGTTTTGTTCTACGCAAGCATGTCCTGATTAAACTTTTACTCCTCCCAAAATTTAGGAGCATCATCAAGTGTACCACTGGCCAATAATTGCCGTATTTCCCGACTACAAAAGTGCGCTCGATTCACTTAGACGCAGAGGTGTGCCGACCAAGTATGTGAACATACTGTAGACGTTGTATTCCCATACTTTGGCCCATGCTAGGGTTTGTGGTGAACTGCCTAATGGTGTCAACAACAGGAGCGGCGTACGCCAAGGTTGTCCACTTTCACCACTTCTGTCTAATTTTGTCAGACAAAATGATAAAGGACTGTCTCCGGCATTCACAAGATACCGGCGTGGACCTTCTACCCGGTGGAAGATTGACTGATCTTGACTATGCTGACGACAAAGTGTTGCTGTATGACAACTTTCAAGCAGTGCAAACAATGCTAGACGATATTTCGCACTCTGTTAAGTACTTCGGAATGCGTTTTGCAGCCTCAAAGTGCAAAGTGCTTCTAAACGACTGTTATGATTACATAGGTTTAATATTGGATAATGAAGTTGTGGAGGTTGTTGACCGATTTGCATACGAGGGAAACCGCATCGGCGGCGGTGGCGCAGGTGTAGAGAATGAAACAAAAGGCTAAGACGGCAGTCGCTAACTTAGGACACCTCTGGCAACAGAGCGGCCTCTCTCTGAGGCTTAAGGGTCGCGTATATGGGGCGGCAGTGAGGGCTGTATTAATTTACTGTAGCGAAACTTGGCCGCTCAAGGTAGAAGACGTGAAACGTCTCCAGGTATTTGGCCACCGATGTCTGCGTTCGATCGCTAGCATCCGGGAGGCACTGACGAGTAGGCAACGAAGGGGTTATGAAGTGGGTATTTGGGAGTGATTGTCAAATGAGTTCCTTTAATCAATCCATACATTTGCACAAACTTAGATGGATAGGCCGTATAATAAGGATGCCAACTAGTCGTCTGCCACACCGAGCACTCTTTTCCGACGCTGCTACCGATTGGCGGGAGGTATGAGGCGGACAAATGATGACTCGATGTAGATAAATGAAGTCGTCCACCTAAGGGGCTCGCCTCCTGGAATGAAGACCTCGCGACTCACATAGTCGGAGGCTATAGACGTTAGATGAGATGGAAACCAATCGGGCTCAGCGGCGTGGATGTTGTCGCTGTTTAGCCGAATTGTCTACGAAGTGGATGCACTTAATGACACGGGGCAGTGAAAGCCGTAAGAAGACTGTCTTGCTGATAACGCCTTACTTTCACCTACAACTCGGTTGTTTGCTTGCAAGATGTGGGTACCTTGATGCTGAATGCTGGAATATAGACGAAACCATTTTCAGCAATTAGGTCCATTCCCCTACTCTTTTTTCTTTTCCTCCCCGGGGTGTGCTTTTTTTTCATGCTTGTGTGGCAGTTAAGCATCAGTGAGAGTCACTGATGTATCACTGTCTGCGACTATGATTTACGGTAGCACAGCCTCCACAGTCGCCTTATATAGGGAACCCTCAAGATTCAGAGACATCCCCGCAA